>CM035167.1:890382-958867 GCA_020205615.1 Panax quinquefolius | reverse complement strand
GAGAATGTTTCTTTGAGGAGCCTTGAACCCCTTTTCCTGGGTACATCTTATCTTGTAGGCGATAAGAAAGAAAGTCCGATGAGGGCTCGGCCTTGATTAAGCGAAGACCACGAAGGCGGAATGTGAATGTAGGAGTTCAAGCACCCGGGGTGCGAAATCCTACACCGAAAAACCCCAATAAAGTCCTTTATGAAGATGAAGAGAATCGAACCCCTTCTCGATAAAAGTCATTGCATCGTACATCAATCCTTGGTAGTTGATACATTTCTCTCGAGCAGGGGTACCACCGGCAGCATGGGTGTGGAATGTGGAGCCGAGTTGAACTCTCTTGATTCGGCCTCGACTTATAATGGGCGGAGTGTTGGCAATGCGAGAATCGCTCATACTCTATAATAGTCGAGGGGTTTTACGGGTTTTGGCTTGGGATTCGTGCAAAGTCCCCCGTGAAGATTAGGGTTTGGGGAACCACGGTAATGGGTGTTACAAGTACGGAGAACTCTGTTCGGTTTTCGAGAGCCATTTGTAACGATTTGCAGAGAAAGAGATCGTAAATTTTAGAAAGGCGTCAATTTCAAATGAGCAGGTAAAAGCGCTCAAAATTGGTAAAGTTATCCTTTTATACCGATTTTAGCACACGTTGTTCAAGACAAAGCATTAAATGACAAAGAATAATTTGGAATTTGAATAGGAAGCGTCCGGTTTTGATCCCGGTACACTAACGGTTAAAAATCTTTTCGAATTGGGCCACTTAACTTCCTTTCATTTCATTTCATGGACAATAAATGGGTACGCTTTTTAATTACATCTCATCATTTATTAATTCTCAAGAAAATATCATTGGATTGTTTATAGTTTTCTATTAAACATTCGCTCAACAAAAAAAACTGAAGGGCAATGTTGGGTGCGATATTTTATCCCTTTGGGCAAATATATTGGGCTTATTATTTTATTCTATCGGCCTTTATTATCAATTATAAAAAATCATTAAGCCCAATTATCAATGTCATTTTCATTTCAAACTTATAAGACCGGGTAATTGATGGATCGTCGTTTAGACATTTTAAATATCTATAATCTTTTGACCAGAATGATGAAAAAAATGCCGGTTGACTAAAGAATCGCCATGCATTAATGTGGATGGGATTATAATCGTTCCTACAGTAGAAATAGTGATCAAAAGCATAGGAACAAACTACATCGCAATGTGAGCAGAACCCATCGGAGTAAAGGGAATGTCGTCAGTAGTAGTGGGTACACTTGTGAATTGTGCCGGAGGTATAACTTAAGCAAGCGAAGTCTCTACCAAGAGGTGACGCTTCATACTCTTTCTTCATTTAGAATCGATATTCACAGAATTATTATTATCTCTTGATATCAATGTACTAGGTGATATAGCCTCCGCTTTTTATAAACCTTGTGAATTCACATAATCGATTCTCACGCTCGAGCCTATCCCCGACGAACCGCCGTTCCTCATGTAGGTTTATTGTGTTTACGCAGCGAGATCGTGACGTTTTTAGGACGATTGGGACGCGACGAAAGATTCTTGGCTAAGTAATAATTCATCCATTCAAGATCTAGTAACAGCTTCTTAACTTGTTTTGTGGTTGAAAATCAAGTAATAGCCCTTTGAACTTGGAACAATTTGACATTGCCAAACTGGTGAACCGGTGATAATAGAGCGTCTTTATCAATAATAATAGGAACAAAATAAAATGTTGCACATCAAAGTTCAAAATTAAAAGGAAAAAATATAATGATCATCTTGTTAACTTCCTAATACCATTTTTTTTGTAAAATCCTCGTTATCTAGTTGGACTTGGACTTGAACCATTGCACGATGCAAATTGTACCTTCCCCACGTGATTGTTCCTAGAACACATGCCTACAACTAATTTCATACTCCTAAACAAATAGAGTTATCCTGGTTCGATCATCACATTATCCGGAGGCCTTCTAGTGTTTTCCTTCGTCTTCAACTTCATTTTCATTCAAGTTTACGGGATCCAGTGAAGGCTTTCTAGAATTCCCAATCCCCCAACTCATTTTGAGATTGTTCTTGTGCAGAAGATATGCTCTTGTGGTATTTTCTTCCCTCCTGGTCATAGAAAATTAACAAACAACAGATTAGGCATAAGCACAAATCTTATACAGCATATGGAATTTGAATTACATTGCTCTACGCTTATGTGGTGAGTACCTCACTTGAGATTCTAGTGTCTTCCTTTCCTGGTAGATCCTTTGCACACTCACTAAATAATTGGAAACCCAGAAGATCTCCATTTTTTATACTTGCTTCTAGCTGTCAATAGAAAGATATTGCTTTTAAGGCTCAAAATAAAATGACAAGGAAAACAATGCTTTATGTGCAAAGCCAGAAAGAACTGGAGAAAATATCTACCTGAATGTGAATGATGCAGAAAATAATGCTAGCAATAGGCAACCAGCTTTCTTCACACGCGACAGTGACAAATTTGACCTATTATACAAAGAAACATCCAATTTCCGAGCTGAGGTACTAAAATTCACATGCTATTGAACAAGCTACACATTAACACTAAATGCAATTACCATAAATATTGGTAATCAAGACCTCAAAATTTTATTATAATTTAGTTATGCCAAAATAGATCAATGCTAAACTATATTTTCCAAAGCAGTCCAATTATAATTTTGCTGGAGACCCAAAAGCACCAATGACAAACATATATATTCGATAAAAACCTTGCCCAATAGTGGCAAAATTACATATGGTGTTAAGAAAGGCAAATATCCTCCCTTTTAAGAGTAAGTTATTTCTCTTTTTCCCCACTTATACTTTGTTTATAGGTAATTTTATTATTATTTTTTTTTTTTTTTGGGGGGGGGGGTGTACCTGGACCTTAAAATATATAGTTCAGATTTCAACTTCTGCTCCTTCAGAATGAAATATTAGCTCCGTCATGTGAAGAAAGGTAATTAACAGACAGAATAACCTATCGGTATGAGCTAGTTGCCTAGAATCTAACTTCAAAAACAGTTCAGTTCACTATTAAGTATATTCTCATTATTTGGTTCTCAGTTTAACTTTTCTATTGAAGGTTAGGTGTTTGTTCTTTCTATATAAGAATGGATTGGCATTCAAATGACAAATACAAAAGAAGCAGAGTCAGTGAGATGCAATAACCAGAATCAATCACAAACAAGTACAAGATGGGAAGTAAACCTACCTCAAATAGGAAGCCAAGTAAACAAGAGCATACACAAGATAACGCCTCCTCCCAGTATCCATCCACGCAAACACCCAGCTCTACATAAACATAAACAGTAATTAACAGCACACGAACTTGAATACAATCAGTAGAAAATAAACTCACAAACTTGAAAACAAGCAGTAGAAAATAGTATATATACATTGATTAGGAGTAAAAAGTAGAAAAAGCTCACCAGCCAATTAAAGTAGGGGATGAAGCTTATGATGCCCATAACTGTGAACCTGGCATCGGCCGTATCTATGACCGAGTTACTTTCTTCATTGTCATTGGGAGCAGATGGCAGCGGTAAAACTAAGGAACTAACAATGCAAGCGCCGATTGCGAGTACAAAAGGGGCGTCCTGAGATAACTCCGCCCTGCACGGCCTATTTCTTAATATTCTCTGCAATAGAAATAGTAATGGATTGAACATATAACAAAAAGTAGCGTTCCTTGAAATTGAGAAGAAATTACAAACCTGTTTCAGTTTTTGAGAGTGGCAAATGTATGAATAGGTCTGAGAGTTGATAGGAGAGGAGACTTGAAAAGAAGAAGAGGATGAAGGAGGAAGAGTGAGAGTAGTGACGAGAGAGATCATTGCTTTTGCCTTTTTGCCTTTTGTCCTTTTTGATTTAGGGGATCTGAACTGAAGGAAGATGGGTATTACCAACTCACGGAACCTTTTTAGCTACTACCTAAATATTCTCCTCTTTCTCCCATTATTAGTAGTAGTAACTAGTAGTAAAGTAGTAGGTTGGTTTTTGCCGCCATACTGGTGTAAGGTTTAGGGTTTATTATTATTTATAGAGTGCTTAGCGGTCGATGCGACGGGATTACCTAATCGCTTTCATCTATACTATTATATTATAGAGTGCCTCTACACAGACCGGTCAATTGATTTTATTGGACAGGTGGAATTATTATTTTTTTTTTTTTGTTTGTGACTAAAAATATATAGATTTATTCCGCTTAAAAATTTTTATAAAATATATTATTTTCTTGTAATTTGGATCTGGCATAAAATCTGTGGTTATACGTTGTATTTTGATATGTATCCAAATCGCAACTAAAAAATTTTATTTTGTAAAAATTAAAGGAATAAATACTATACATTTTTTGAAGTCATTAAATTCACCTATTAATTTTCCCCGCCTCATAAACCTGTCCGACAAGACTTATTGTATATTATATTACCTCTATATATTTTATTCCTCTCCTGACCAAGACGAACCAGAACTAGAGTTATTTTGCTTCACCAAATCAGAAACTGAAAATCTTAGGCAACCTCATGTTGGTAAACGGTATAAATACACACCCAACCACCCCTTTTTCAATCAGAGTTCCAGAATGGTACTAACAGGATCAAATTAATTCAAACAGTTTATCAATTTCAACTGGGAGAATGGTGGATTTTAATGGAAAATCGCTCTATTAGATAGCTAGATAGCTTTATGCACTATGGACCAATAACAGTTGATAGAACTTCTTGATCAGACCTAATACTCGTGATAATTCAGAACAATATCAATGACCAACACAAGTCAACATGCTGCTGCAAGACTGAAACTTAGGCTTCCCATTCCCAAGGGGGAGGGGGAGGGGGGAGATATTTTATCATTCCCAGTTTATGTCCAGAATACTAATTATCTATCAACAAAATTACACTACTTTCATGTACACGAATAAATACAACACCCTATCATGATTCATGATTCATGATTCATCCAACTCCTCGAGATTACCGGAACAACAACTAATTCCATAGGGAAAAAACTCGTATGTCTGAACCAAAAGAATTGAACAAATGGTATTTCATAGGCTGATTATTTTCTTATGTGCACGTCAGGAAGCTGGAATAGTCCAATGAAACTCATTCAACAGTTGAAGAAAGCCTGATTCCACAAGTATGAATTGTGGCCTCTGCTTCTATCTGTGTTTCAGTAGCAATGAATAGAAGAGAGAGATTAAATAAGGTAAAAGTTGGGCTCCATGAGGCTGGGAAATAGAGACTCAAGCTCAGACAAGTTAACATTTACCTGCAGACATAAATGTTTCACTATGCATATGAGAACCATCTTGTTAAGAATCATTTTCTCCTCTGTGCCTGTCTTCTTCTCGACCATTCATGCCATTTAGCTGCTGTTGCAACTGGAAAAACCAAACGAATTACGATTACAAAAGGTTCAATTATTATACCTCTTGGGTAGTCCTGAATACAAATGTTACAAGCAAAAAGAAATCAGATACGACCACATAATCACATTCATAAATTATTATAAGTGCTAATTTAATATATCAAATACAACTTAAAACTCTCAAACAACTCACTTGTAAATATTTTAGTTTTTCAGCAGTCAATTCCCCAGTCAAGTTTACCATCCTGCAAAAAGAGGCACAAAAGCATGTAATTAAACTTTGTGAGATAATATATATATATATATATATATATATATATATATATATATATATATATATGTATTACAAATGATGTACACAGATTTTTACTATGGCGACGGTTCACCCGTCACCGCCATAGCCTCGTATAGCTACATCGATTTAAACCGTCGCTATAGCTAAAAAACCGTCGATAGCCGATTGTATTCAATTGTGTACATCATACATTCCCATATATATATATATATATATATATATATATATATATGAAAAATGGAGTACACAGCAGTAACTTTTAAAGTTACACGGTCTCACGATCGTGAATGTCACTCTAAAGATCTAAGATCGTAGAGTAGTACACGATGGTAGAGTGAATTCACAAATCGAGTGACTACTCTACGATCGTAGACCATGTAACTTTAAAAGTTACACAGCTGTGCATCTCCATATTCCCCTATATATATATATTACAACCAATTTTATATGAAGCATTTCTGCAGACCAACCTAGCTTGAAGCTCTGAAATCTTGATAAGCAGTAAACACTCCCTCTCAGAAGCTGCTGGTTCAACCTGTGAACAAGTAACAATAATGAAGATAGTACTGAATTAGTAGTCGTGATCATGACATAAGCATTCCACCGATTTACGTAATACCAATATATGGATGAGCTATTTGATTTGTTCAGATACCCAATCTTCTCAGAATGGATTCATTAACCATGAAACACAATGAATTGAAAAATACTTTTTTACCACTATAAATCATTTAGGAGTCACCAATTCTAAAGATTTATCATTCGCATTTACAACTTCCAGACATAGATTTAGATCTTATACTATCAATTTTGACAATATTTGGAACATACAGAAAATTATAATATGTTACCTCTGTACCTGGCATCTTAAAATTCAAGCGTCAAACTACGTAGACATCCAAAAGAATGTGGACAACTGAAAGTCTAAAATAGGAATAGAGGGAGTACGGTAGTCATTTACCTAAATTCTGACGATATTTGTTTTTTGTCAAGCTTCTGCTCCTTTATCAGATTTCAGGGTTTTAGAGCTTCTGAGGATGGGAAAGATTATTTGACAGATTTTTTGGTTTGTGATTCTCTTTGGCATATGGACTGAACGGAATACTAAGATTTTTACAAATAGCTCTAGCTTCAATTGGACTTCAACCTTGGAGCTTTTTGGTCCACAAGACTTCCACCCCAAGACTCCACATTTGAAGTACATATATATATCAACCAAAGGACTTGGTCCAATTATTATCCTCACACCTAGATATCCAAGAGAGTGAGGGCTCAAGTCCCACCAGCAACATCAGTGGATGCAATATGCTTTGGGATTAGGGGTTAAAAGGAAGTCAGCTTTGGCTGGAATTACGGGGCCCACTTGTCAAAAGAAAAAGTGCATATATCTATTGGTGAAACTTTAATGCACTATTTCCCAATACTACTGAGAACAAAAAAAAAACTTAAGATAAGGTACAATTTAGGGGTCACTAGTACAGTAGTAAGTTTGTGACGACAAAACTGTTAGAATCGAGGGGGGAATTTACATTGTGTACATCATGCCAAAGCTCAATTCTATAAACAGGCCGCTAAATGCCTCGATTACTGGGATCAAGTTGGGTCATGTCTATGAATTGAGTTCATAGACATGCAATTGAGACTTCAGAGACTGAAACAAAGATATGTCCTTGAATTTCTAAAGTAACCATGGATTGAGTAACAAGAAAGGTGACACGCGGCAGTAATGAAACAAGACAAAACACGACAGAAATATGCACTTACAATTCCATTAGTCTCTGAACAACGAGGTAGTGGGGGTAACTTTCCATTTGGAGAAGCTGAAAAAAAAAATCATAGTATTTAATCTAATTGATTAATAACCCCTTCCATGTTTGTCGAAAAACATTTATAAATATTCCTTTCCAACATTATATTTAAATTGTATAGTTCAATCTTCAGCTCACCATCTACAACCTCAGCTGGTTGCAAGCTATTCAACAAACTCATAATGAGATCCTGGCATTATAAGTGAAATTGTAAACCAACTCCATTAGTTCTCATATCAATTTCTCCAGGCCAAACATCAAATGACAGAAATCAAACATAAACAAAAATTTAAGTACAAGATTCTCGCCTTACCTGTTGAATTGATGTCTGCTGAAAAAGGTTTTGAAGGTGGGGCATGAGAACTGATGGGTAAATTACTGTTGCTAATCTCCTTAGGTGATTGATCAACAGGCTGAAGAAACAATGAACAGCATCATAAGATTACACAAGATAACAAATTAATCCAGCAGTGACACGAGCTTTGAAGACAAATATAATTGTGACCCACATTGCTCACTATACTTGGAAGTTAAATTGAAAGCGAAAAGAGGAGAAATGGGAAGAAAGGGCCTAAATTTATCAAATACTGAATAAGGAGATAATTAACCTTAAATTTATTATCATATCTTTCTTTCCCATTTGGAAGAGAGAAGAAAAAGACTATATATTGAAATTTTATCCAACTCCCATTCCACACATGAGATTGTACAGAAACTTAACATACAAGCAACGAGAGAGAAAGGAACATTCTTCTCTTTTCCTCATTTACAAAACACCTAAGCAAAGCCTTGTACTTCCTACTGTGTTTAATCATATAATATAAGAGAGGTCAACATACAAACCATTTGCTTAGAATCAAACATCCAGTCTCCAACACTGGCATACTTCCTTAGTGGGGAACCCTAAAAAACATGAGTATAACATCAAGGTCGAACTAACATCCATATGAACTTACAGTACAACACTGTAGCAATAACTGGCCGCTTACCTGAGAAGATCGTTGAGGAACAGTACATAATGGAATATCCTAAGGTAGATGTTTAAGTTAGATTCAATAATTCAAAAAAAAAACAGAGTATCATAAGGATGAGAATGTACCTTGACAAGATCTACATTTTCTGATGTAACTGAGAACCGCCCCCTTATTTGTACCATATTTATTTTTGACTTGTCCTCATCTCGGTATCCTATTAAAAGAAAATAAATTAATCATACAAATATGTATTGTGCGACACTTCTAAGCTAATGGTTCACCTTCACGTAATTTTGGCAAATTATAAAACAGCCATCACTTGCATAGAAGCGATTCAAGTGATATGCATTCATTGCAAATAAGATAAATTTTATCACCTCCTGATGGTTTTATTGGAGCTGATAAACTGTTTGCTGAAGCTCGGTTTGGTAGCATCAAAGGACCACTAAAGCTGGTGCTCTCCGCACCTCATGTGGACTTTATCGGCTGGTTGTTGGTTTTCATCACACCTAAACATAAACAAGCAATAAATACAAGAGGCCAGAGTATAGTGTCCCAGAGATGAAAACACTAAATAGGAGAAGAAAAAGAGAACCACACAGAAAATTTCTTGACAAAGGAAAAGGAGATTAGTAAAACAATTTTATATATGGTAAAGTAGTGGAATGAATTATAGGCCACATACGCACATACATAAAAACAATGTTCTAAAAGGCGCTAGGCGGGAGGCGGGCGGCTGAGGGGGGCCTAGCGCCTAGGGGGCCTAGGCGGGGCCTAGGCGGGATTTTTTATTTTAAGATAATTTTAATATTTTATCTTACATTTATCCAAACAAAATAATAATATAAAGCATAACAATCTATAATAAAGATAATAAAGGTCTTTTCTTAAAGTTTAAACACATCCATATTGCTAATGTCAAAGTTCAAACACAAACATGCAATTGTTCAAAGTATAAACATATTTTTAACGTATTAGTTTTATTTATAAATAAGATTGCTATTAAATAATAAATTTTAAAATTTCAAGAATTTAATTCAATAATAAAACTTCGTAAACTAAACATAAATTTAAGAATTATAAAATAGAATTAAACTAAATATTACAAATGTATCCTCATTTATATAATTTGAAGTTGGTACAAGTTCAAAAATTACAACTATAATACAATTATTCATTTGACTTGGTATTGTTCACTTCTTGTTGTGATTTGATATGCTATAACCTCAGTATTATGAATATGGTAATCATTAGAAAAATAAATATATCAAGATTTGGTTTGGGTAATTATTAAAATAAAAAATTTCTCCACCTAGAACCCGCCTAATTTTCTAGAGAATTTTTTATGTCGCCTTGAGGCCTGGTGAGGCGCCTGGGGCTTAGAAGTGCCAAGGGGGCCTAGGTCCTAGGCGGGCGCCAAGAGGGGGCCTAGCGCCTAGGCGGGGCCTAGGCGGACCTAGGCGGGGATTTTTAGAACAGAGCATAAAAACCATATTTGTAATATAAAAAGAAAAGGAAATCAAAGAATTTACTGAATGTTGACAAACCTTTCTAAATTACGCATTCGTTCCGACATTGAATGATTAAGTACGGCCCCAGCCACGAGAGGCCCACTCTGGGTTTGACGACTTCTGCCAGTTGGAGTTCTAGTCTTAGCCTGTGCTGCATCGTTCTCTGAGGTGGAAGGAAGTAGATGCCTTTTGATTCGCTTTTAACTAGACCGCCATCCTCGATCGGCGGTGCACCAAGGAATCACTTCCAAGATTTTTCCTTTCTTGTTCAGGCACTCAACCGAATTAACCTCATCCCCAGCCACTTGTTCACTAAATAACAAAGAGAATACTGAATAAAAATTGAACATAAAAGTACAATAATCTGCGTGGAATACACACAAAAGAACATGCACAAACCAAAGGTTAATAAATTAACAATGTCAATCTGCAAACACGTAATAACTCCTAGTTATCAGCACTTATAAACGCCATATGCATAAGAGAACAACAACATTGATAAAAATACTCTCCTCAGGATAAAAGTCCTTATTACTATTTTAGATAGTCCAAAGTTAAATGTCTACTTACCTTAAATAATCTATTTTATAATAATTTTCCTATAATAATACCCTTAGGTTATGTTTGTTTGCAAGGATTATACTTGGGATTGAACTATTAATCCCAAGTCTCTTGTTTGTTTACAAAATAGACTTGGGACTATTAATCTCGTGATAATAAAATGATTTGAAAAGGTGGAGTATTTAATACCATGTCCAACTAGGTATTATAATCCCTACCATTTGGGACTAAAATTTGTGGACAAAATTAACCTTTAACTTTATTTAAAAGACCGATGTATCTTATCCTATCTATCTATACTTAAACTAATGAGAATATGATATTTGTGTTATTAGTAGTAAGGGTATGATAATCTAAACGGTAAATTTTATCCAATCTTTTAAATAATCTCGAGAAAACAAATATAACATGAGATTATTTTAAGTTATCCCATGAATAATATCATAAAAACAAACATGTGACTAAGACTATCTAATCGATTAATAGTCTTGTGATTATAATTCATGTGAATATAGTATCGGTATTAAAATTCTTGCAAACAAACATAGCCTTAATATTAATTATCATATTTCTATTCTCTATGCATATTTATGGAACATCACTAGTCAGAAAACTATGCAATTAAATGATAATTTAAATATATACAATTTTGTTATTTTAACCTCTTTCTTAATATGCACAAAAAGTCAACTATGACTATTATGCTGGGACGGGAGTAATAATGTTATTATGTTTGTGCTGCATCACCAAGAGAATAATGGATGAATTCCCTTCATAGAATCAAGTATCATGCTTTTTAGCTCCATTAGTCTCTTGCCCAATGATTTCGAATCATAACATTTTGATCTTTGAACGCAAGGTTAAATTCTCAATACTTCTACTTCCATTGCAAAACACGAGTCTTGTCCATTTTGAGATGCCCAAGAGAAAGAGTTAACTTTTAAGGTTAAGATAAAGGACTTGTTAATTTCCTAGACTATCCTTCCATTGCAAAACACGAGTCTTGTCCATTTTAAAGAATGTCCAAGACTACAATTAGTTTGGCAAACTAAAAGGAGGCTGCAAAAACATTTACCTCCGCATAATGTCACTTGTGGAAATCGACTTCTCTAATGTGGATCTGGAGTATGCATCCTGCAAAGTGACAACAAACAGCTTTAGCTCATTGGCTTTCAATTTTAGTTTTTGAGGAAGTAAACAAGTGGTGGAGTATCTGAAGCAGCTCGACAGCTTCAGCATACATTATCGTTTCTAGAATCAAAATAAAAACAAAAAATCACTGACCTTATAAAGATTATACATTTTCATGCTTTCATCTGCTTCCTTACCCTCTTGTGTTTCGTCATCATCTTGCACCTGCCAAAAGTTGGAGATATTAGTCCTGGTGAAGATGTGAAGTACTTCTGCCACAAAAAAAAAAACATATAAAGCTGTGACATACATACCAGTGATGCTCGCACTTTTAAATCCTCAATATCAAAGTTCCAGGCACTAACACCTCTCTGGTACTCACTCTGACAAGGACGAGTAAGATATTACCACCAAAAAATAAAAAGCAGAAATAGAAAAAATGAAGGGAGAGAAAAAGGATAAGATGGAAAGAAGAATTACAAGTTCAAATTTTACTCAAATATCAAATACCCAGCCCTTTTACATTGGCTCTGGTCAAGTATCGTTCCAAGAAGCATATAAGGAGCCATGATCAAGTATTTCAATAAGAAGAATGTACATAGTTACAGAGAATAAGGCAAAACTACCACCCCCAACATCTTACAATTTTTTGTCTAAAGTCAATGAATCCGAATCCGTAGTAAATATGAAGTCAACACATGTTTAGAGAATTTATAGTGCACGCCAGAGCCCCTTCAATGAGAATTACTACTGTCTGCAAATTACAAACAGTGATAAAAGAAAATATACCATCATACAGACAATGATAAAAATGCCACCACTCAAACACTGATAAAAGTGATACCATCATACAAACAATGATAAATTATACAATGCTGAAAATCATACCTCATCAAACTATGATACAAATCATACCATCATCAAACAATGATAAAAATAACACTATCATACAAACAACGATAAAATTATATCATCAAACCAATGATGGCATATGTTTTTTTTGTCCTCGAGTGACGGGCAATATTTTGCACTTGCCCAAGAGAAAAGCAAATAGGTAAGAGTGTCAGGATCTAAACCGAGTTAATTAGTCAATCACCAACAGATTGCATTATTTAGCATTAAAAATGAATTTCATCTAAAGTATTTACATCAAATCTTCTAACCTGTGATATTGCCTCTTGCTCTGCTGAAGGCATTTTCTTTAGAGCTAATTGTGCAGCATCTTTAAGCTGAATAATTTTCATAAGCTCATTAGGGTGAAAATGTAAGTCAAGTAAATACAAGAAACCATATTACTATACCTGGAGGGCTTTCACACGATCCCACAATGGTGGCAAGCCAGCAAAAAGTTTCTTTATAGAAAGCTCTGGAGGCTTAGCATGCTTGAAAAAAGAATGTTTCAACAACTTTTCTGCAGTTGGTCTTTTTGTTTGATCTTTCACCAAGCACACTGCCACCATATCTTTAAAGGACTGTTGACAACTGGATTTTTTTTAATTATCAGTCTATTACACATAAGTGCATAACAATTAAGTAACACAAACAGCTTAGTAGCTTACTGAGCAACTTAAATATAAAAAAAGGTAGCCCATCAATTTTATTTATTGTTTCGTCATCTGTAAAGAGTGAAAGACATAAAAAAAAAAAAAAGTAATAAAAATGTTTTATAAATACACTTGCTGAAAAGAACATGATACCTTGGAGAATCGTTTGTCACGGTCATAATCCAATCCAGGAGGTGCGTTTTGAATGGTCATTAGGAGAACCTATGGAAGGAGACAGAAGACAGTTTTAAGTTCCAATAAAAGAGCCACAATAAGGCCAGGTCCCGGACACCACACAGATGCTTCAGTGCATTCAATGTTCCCGCATTTAGAACTATACCTTCATTGGAGGGTACTTTGAAAAAGGAGCATGACCATGTGCCAATTCCAATGCAGTGATTCCAAATGACCAAATGTCAGCCCTGTAAAAGAATGACACAACAAAGTTATGAGCACACGTAGCTTATTCCCAGTGTTTCAGCCTCTCGTAGCTGTTTATGGGGCTGAAGGGGAAAATGGGTATAAACATGATGATGTACCTGTGTCGACATAGTGACTCATGTCGACACAGGTACTTCACACTCAACAGAAGTGTCCATGTAAGTGATGCCATCCCCCCTACAGCACCCACATCTTCTCACGGAACGACAGTGCCTCAAGTGCTGACATAAAAAGGGGCAAAAGACAGGTACTACCAAAAAATAAAAGAACACTCACTTGAAATCATAACCACTTCCTGGCTGCAAAACTTCTGGAGCCATCCTACAAAAAGGAGATCATATGATCTGGTAAATCTATACCATATAATAAACTCGTTGAGAGGCTACCGAGAAAAATTGTTTAATCTCTCTCCATGATTCATATTAAGATGTTTTACTGGTAATTTGGACATTCTATCTCCCTTAAGTATTTACTCCAAGATTGGAAAGACCTTTTATGCTTTTTATTCAATAGGTTGGAAATAACAATTCTACAAAATTAAAGAATTTTGCCTTCTTTTTCAATTTGATTTTCTTTAGGATTGTTTATTTGAATATTTTCCTTCTCTCAATGACTTTATTTACAAGCTGAAGTGCAAGTACTGTTCTTTCTTTTCTTTCTTCTTTTTTTTTTTTTTGTAAAAAAAATTTACTTTTGCATCACCATTATGACTAAATATATCTTTTCATTATTCCGTTTTTTGGGCTAATTCAATAAATTCTAGTCCAATTTCTTGACAATATTCCTTAGTGATTTGCATCAAAATTTCATTGGAAATATTCTTAATCAACAAAAAAATTATGTTTTATTTTTTAATAAAGATAAGAGAATATAATAAAAACTAAATATAGCATGGGATCTTAAAAAGTATAACCTTTCAATGGTAGGGTGATACTTTTTAACTATGTATTTTCACTTTTATATTTTACTCAGTTATTTAATTTAGTAGTCATCTTACGCTTTTATATTTTAATCTTTTACTTAGTTATATAGTCTTCACTCCAGGATTTGGACTCGTATATGTATATAAATAGAAGCATAGCAATACAAAGGGGGAAAAGATGGAAAAGCTCAGCTGTCAAGCCAATGACTCTTACCAACATGGAGTTCCCACAAAAGTATTTCTTAACCGCTGCCTATCACCGTTATCAAACATACAAGTTGATACACCAAAGTCAGCAAGCTTTACCACCCCGTTACTATCAAGTAGTATATTCCCAGCCTGTAACAAATAATGTTGAATTATAAAACATAGCAACTTTCAACAAGGAAAGAAATTGTCTCATCATTGCAATAGGGTGGAAATATCATATTCGACTAACCTTAACATCACGATGGATGTGTCCATGTTGATGTAGGTAGACCAAGGCCTTAAGAGTTTCTTTCAGGAAAGAACCAATGGCAGACTCTTCAAATCCATCTGGGTATGCTATCTTCATGAGATGTAAACAGGAACCTTCAGCCATAAAAGGCATCACCACCCAAAGGTTTCTTTCGACAACAAATGAACAATATGCAGTAATTACATTGGGGTGATCTATTAAACTCATTGTTTGAGCTTCCCTACGAATGTCATCCTGCAGCAGAATACCATTCCTCAAATAAAACACACAAAATAAAATAAAAGCACATGCATAAATAGAGGGGGAGAGACAGAGATGTGGTAGAGAATAGAGATTAGAGAAAAAACACATAATAAATTAAAAATGTGTTTTATCACAGCCTAAAACACTTGCCTTTACTGATTCACCATTACGAGAAATATAATTAAAAGGGAATTGAGAGAACCAGCAAACTCTTCCTAGCATTGATGCCTCACATTAAATTACACACCTATTGTCTTGGCACCGTATTGATCTTAAAATATTAGTACAGAAGTTGGGGAAAAGGCGACCTCAAGAGTAGAGAGGCGCCAAAGGTATGTTACTAAGAATGTACTCCCTCCGTCCCTTAATATAAGACGTTTTAAAAAAGTTTTTTTGTCCCTTAATATATGACGTTTTAGAATTCCAAGTAAGCATTAATTGTTTAGTTTCCAATATTACCCCAAGTATTAAATATAACTTTGGTTCTCTCACTATTTTTTGCCCAATAAATAACAATCTCTTTTTTCAATACAAGGGCAATATAGACATTTGATATTATATTTAATGTTATACAATCATTTCCTTAATACTTGTGCACAACTCTAAAAAGTCTTATATTAAGTTTCTAATGATATGGGTGCGGGGATTCGTACGGGATACGCCCCAGAAATCCGGATACGGCACTTTTAAAAGAAGAAGAAGAGTCGCGAGAGGAGGAAGAAGAAGAAGATTCGCGAGAGGAGGAAGAAGAAGATTCGCGAGAGGAGGAAGAGAATAGACGCTTTCGTAACCCAAAGGAGAGGAGGAAGAAGAGAAGAGCCATTGTGACATATCCGTTTGAACACGGGTCAAAAGGGAATACTAGATGTTATGATTTTTAACAATAATGTTTCTAATGATATCATCAAGTTTTTTTTGCAATTGGGATTGAATTGCAAAAATATAAAGATATAAAGGCGTAAATGAAAAAATATAAAACTAAAGGGACCGATATGTAATTTTTTCAGGGCTATTTTGAACTTTCAAAAACTTGGGAGACTAAATTAAAAAACCTAACTGTAATTTTCCATGAGATATTAAAACAGATATGTCTTCCTCCTCTCATGAATCTTCTTTTTTCCTCATAATGAGATATGTCACAGCGGCTCTTCTTTCCTCATATCGACGGCTCTTCTCTTCTTCCTCCTCTCCTTTGGAGTTACGAAGCGCCTATTCTCTTCCTCCTCTCCCGAATCTTCTTCTTCCTCCTCTCACGACTCTTCTTCTTCTTCCTCCTCTCGCTGACTCTTCTTCTTCTTTTTAAAAGTGCCGATCCGGATTTCTCAGGCGATCCCGTCTTTAATCCCGCACCTGCACTCGCAGTCGTGTGTCGATAGGGGTACTTCACCAAAATGGGCGAGTCCGAGTAACACAGGTCTCAGATAGAATGTAAATGGAAGGGGACAAACAGAAAGGAATTTGTTTATTAGTTGGGGGTTAGCTACTTAATGAATTCCTTTAATGTATATGGGAACTATTTGGACTTCTAAATTCTACATCTTCCTCCATGTTAAGCATGCTGCACACCTTTGGAAAAATCAAAAGGAAGAACAGGATTTAGTAACTTTTAGCTTCCAAATGCAAAAATTCATCATTAAATTTGGGGATCTTAACTGTCAGGCATAGGCATGGACCCTCCTAACAATACAAAATACCTAAATAAGAAGCTAACACTCCTTAACCCCAATTGTCCAAGCTAAATCACGAACTCATGTGCTTTTATGTGGCACTTCTAATGTGCATTCAAAGCTTCTCAGACAAGAAAATAACTGGATATATTGATACAAAAAAAAATCTCAAGAGAAAAATGCATAAAGGCATAAAAAATTTCATAAAGTTTTGTTATTTACCACAAAAACCCCCTTGCATTTAACAGAAGCAGACATTGGGAGAGTGGATACGTCTCCTAAAGCAAATACACTTCAAAGCTCAAAAACTTCTTTTTTAAAAAAAAAAAATTCAAACTCCGCAGTGCTTAAATTAAAAATAAACCATTCTCCATTTCTCATTATATCCTCATTTTATAAACTAGAGTAACAACACAGTGTTGGTTATGCTCCAAAATTCATAATTTTGATATAGTACTATATTGTCTATTTTGAAAACATTCTTTGTGTATATTAATACATGTTGGCTTGGGTTTAGTAACTTGGTTGGGAAAAAAGGATGGGCTCGCGCACATGAGGATGACTAAAGAATTGGGCTAGGTCAAGCTTGGTTCTTGGACTTTTCGGTCAGAAACCTTAGTGCGTGTGTGCGGGCGCACCCCCTAGGGTGAACACCCTGGACCTCAATTGTACCGAAGGTTTGTAACCAGTGAGGGCGGAATAAAAATAGTAGCTTTGCTACGCCTTGCTTTCTTCATATACTAGATAAGTTGTTCCAGTTTTATTTGTCAATTGGTCTTGGTCTTGTTAATACTGCTATATATTCCAACACACAGTTCACAGGGAGAAATGTCATTCAGATCAAAACCTTCACGAGATCGGAAACTCAGCAATTGAAATAAAAATTCAAATCCCAAGACAAAATGATCATCTCAAATCAAAATAAGCCCCAGTCAAACCAATTAATCATATGCATAGCAGCAAAACAATAACAAGAGCGTAAAGGTAAGAGAAAAACCAGATTATTATTGCAGCGATCGAGATCCAAACACTTGACGGCAAAAACTTCCTTAGAGGGAAGATAGATTGCTCTATATACCGTCGCACTGGCACCGTAACCAATCTCTTCCAGAAGCTTGTAATCGTTGGGAGTGGCGGAGAAGATCCTATGGCCGCCTCCCATCCTTCCCATAGCCACCGTAAACCACCAGAAAACCAGCAATCGAAATACCGCTCTAAACTCCAATCATTATCTACAAAAGCTTCTTTCTTTTCTGTGTTGCATTGACTGTGGTTGGACTTGAGACTCTCTCTCTCACTCCCCTCTGTCTGTGTTTGTGTTGGAGTTCTTCCGTTTCATTAGCTTAGCGATATTTTTTATTCGTCGGTGTTTTCTATCCATGGAGCAGACAGAGAGGGAAAGGAGGTGCGAGTGCCGACGTGGCAGTATCTAGGCCGGTGACGACACGTGGGTGCCGCATGACAACGAATGTGTTGGACCAGCTTTGCCACCTGCTATCCTTTGGCTAAACTCTTTGCTCCATGTCCCCCCTAATATAAAATTGTACATAAATATTAAATAAATAATTCTATAAAAATAATAAGATAATTAAAATTATATTAAATATTTTAGGTAATATTAAAAATTAACATTTAAAATTCTCAAACGATATATATTAAGACAAAAATATTTTTTTTAAACGACTTATATTACGGAGGGGAAGTAGTGTCCATTTTAATAAAAAGAAGAAGTAATAATTACATGAAATATATCATTAATTTAAAAAAAAAAAGAAATAATACAAATTTTGTAGTGGTTATTATTTTAAGGATCGGGAAGAGTAGGACAGTTGGAACATTAGTAATTGAATTTTGAGCAGCAGTGGCAGTGGGCAGTGGCAGTGGGCAGTGAGTGATTCCATAACTTAATACTACTAGTAATTGGGTGCAATAAAACACAAGAAGAGCGACGGCACTTTCTAAATTCAGGAGGATTCTATTCCTATAATTCTAATTAGTTTGACACAAATTGAGGATCGGAGTTAAGAAGGACATATATAATAAATACTAGTAGTATCTACAATTAAAGAAGCTGCTGCACTGCACAGGGACGGAGCTACATATATATATATTAGAGGGAGCCACGGTCTCCAAAGTTTGAAATTTTTGTGAGATTCACTTTTAATGTTTAAAAATTTTATAAAACTCATTTGTACATTTGATTTGATTTAGTTTGAAAATTTTGTAAGGCTACGGTTCTCAAATTTTGACGAAATTTTAATATATTTTAAAAGACTTTTTTTTTTATTTATGTTTTATTATTTTTGTCAAAAGAATTTATTACTATATTATTTTTGTTTTAAGAAAATATATTTTGTAATAAATGAAATTTTACTTTTTGAATGATGAATATATTTTATACTTTTAAAAAAAAATTTAACCCCCAAAGAACAAATCCCAAATGTATGAATGAAGTTGAGGATATCGCATAACATATCTATTATAAGTACTTACTACCATATAAAGAACCAAGTGGGTCAAGTGGGTAGGGTAGCCACTAGCCAGCCAACTTATTACTATTAGATTATTCCTTCCTATACTGGAACTAAAAATCATGTCCGTAGCCTAGCATGCATGCATATATATATATATATATATATATATTACTATTACTACTATTAATTGAAAGAAAGAAAGAAAGTTCGTATATACGTACGTACTAGCATGCATGAAATCCTGGAAATCAGTTTTGTTTTTCTCTGCTCGTAATGGTTATATATAATTGCAGTGGTAGTATATATAACTTGGTACTAATTTGTAAGCTTTTATATATATAATAGTTACAGTAACAATATTATCATTAATTAATTCCAAGGACCGCGCGCATATCAACGACCAGGATTTAAATATTTGTTCTACTACTACACCTAAGACCTCCCGGCCGGCTCCCTCCCTCCCTCGATATGTTGGATGTACGTAGCTCTTTGGTAGCTAGAGAGTTCCTTCATCCAAGATCGACAAGTAAAGTAATTAATACTACTCCATATATATATATATATATATATATATATATTTTTGCAAAGTCTTGCTAAAGATCGTTTTTATTTTAAAGATAAGTTGATCAATTGACTAATAGAGACCTCAATATTCTATTGTATAACCGGATCATATTTCTTCAATTGTTTGATCATTACAAGGATGAAATTTAGTTACTAGCTAGATTTTACATATTTATGAAAACAAAACAAAATTGGGATTAATTGTATTCAAGACTTTAGTTAATTAGCAGAATTAAATATATGAAAAAGTTGTCCTCTCCGATCAAAAGAATGGTGTTCTAGCTAGTCTTTCTCCTACTCCTCCGGAGAAAGAAGGTGTTAGAAGAAACCAAAAAACCAACACCCAAACACACCATCCATATCCCTACATCAACCGCCCAACTCACTCCTCCTTCCATCTCTATGTCTGCATAATCTTCTTCTTGCTTGTGAAAATGGGATGATGGTCCCATTTCCTCTTCATCATCAGGAGAGCAGCAACAACAACAATCACATTCCGTCTCCTCAGGTATCTCCTCCAAAATTGAACACCTGGTCTTCCTCTTCACCACCATCCCCACTTTCTCTCTCATGGCCACGTCATGACCTTCAGCCCCCACGCACACTTCAGCTTCCTTGACAACCTCCTGCAGCTGCAGCACTCCATCATCGTCATCATTATCAAGGCCACGGCTGCACTCCATCTTCCACCGGTCGTCCCAATCTTTTCTGAAAATGCCCTTCAACACCTTGTGCTCCCTCAAGTACACCTCGAACCTAGCCTCTTGGCTGGCCTTTACCCGCTCTCTGCTCCCGAAATAAACGGATCCACGTCCACCACCTTTCTTAATATTATTATTAGCAGCAACAGTGGAAGGAGGAGATAGGAGCCGGTGGAGGGTGAGAAAGGCGGGGGAATGGGGTCGGATCTTGGAGCCGTTGATTTCCAATGGACTTCCATTGATTCGGGGAAGGTAGTACAGAGTGAGGGAATCGGGTAAATTAGTAGTGGATATGGAGTTGGTAGATAAACGGATATGAAAGGCTTTGATGTTCAGGAGGCGATGATGATCACGCTCGTGATTCTGCTGAAATCCTCGACACATTTTTTAGTTTTGTTAACGGCGATGAGGATGAATAATTGAATGAGAATTGTAGGCTGGCTAGCTTGGGGTTTATGTACTACTTACTATCTTGTAGTGGATGTGGATTGAGGCAGGGGAAGAAGGAAACCAGGGGCTTTGCTTTGGACTAAATCAATTCTGGGGGTGTTGGCACGCGGTTTTCTTATGGTGTCGTGGACTCAAAAATACTAAATACTACTACTACGATAATGGTTTACCTTCTTCGCCAACAGACTTTTTTTATTTATAATATAATTGATTACGTACGTGGTTTATTTATTATTTTATTTTAGATTTTGTTTTGAATTTTGTATTAATTAAAATTAGTGTTAATTTCAAAACACAAATTAATTTAAAAATAAATGAGACTTTTTTGGTCGACCGTGTTATAAATAATAATTTAAATAGTAGTAAGACACTTTATTTATTTTATTTTATTTTGCCATATTTTTTGCGAGTAGGGTACGGACGGGTAGATTGTTTTATTATGAATAGATAGGAATAGGATCAATATTCTTATTTTAGGTTTCCTTTGAGGGAGTAGGGAGTAGGGAGTAGGGAGTAGGGGTCGTTCCGAATGACGAAATTCTTAAGTAACCCAGCAGACGGACAAACTTCAGGTACATCATCAGTAGGGTTTGGCACTATAAGTTACGGATCTGATTAGTATGAAATAAATTTTATAATAAGTTCATTAAGCTTCGTCTAATCTTTGATATATATAGGTGAGGAGGATTATCTCCGCCTGTCGCACGTCAAGATCAGATTGATCATGAAGTTAACTTATGATAAAATTCACTTCATACTAACAGCCACTCTCATAAGTTACTCCCTCTAATCTCAAATTAGAGGTACACGTGTAAAATAATTAATTAAGATCGAATTTCCTTATTTTTAAAAAATTTGTTCTTAATATTAACTAAGATTATATTAATTATTATCAGTCTTATTTTTTAATCAAGAGTGTATAAAATAAAGGATTATAGTAGGTATCTCAATCATAATTTTTTTTATTTCATAAAATTAGAAATAATTTTATTACTTCAATTCAAACAATTCAAACGTAGCATTACTGTTTCTAGTGATGGATGGTCTCTTCTTTTGGAACATCCTGAATCCTGATAATAGTGGTGGGTGGTCTCAATACTGTAATGTGTGAGGCTGGCTGGTTGCAATATCTTGGGCTCATAGATTTTGTATTGATGTTGGGCCGATTTCCTCTTGGTCTTGTTGTGGTAGAAATGCAAATGGTGCGGTTTTAATCTTCATTGATAACCCAACCCAAATTTGATAAAAAAAAAAAAAAAAAAAAAAAAAACAACCCCAATTGCATATACACTGCTCCAAATTTAAAAACATAGGTCATGTTTATTTTTAAGGATAACATTTGGTATTGAAATATTAATTTTAAATCTGTTGTTTGTTTTTAAAATTAGACTTGAGACTATTAATCTTGGGTAGGGGAGAGTAAGAACCTATTCTGCTATCGAAACCGCACACAAAACCACAAAAACCATACCAAAGAAACCGCATCAATGGTTTCGGTGACATATTGTGGGTTTTTCAATAGAAAGTGCACTCTTTACGGTTGTGATTGCGGTATTGGTATAGAAATTGCACCCGTTTAGAGTTATAAGTCTTTAATATTTCTCATAAATTTCATGTATGTTTTAGAGTTTTTAAGTTCTATTTAAGTATGATTGTAAATTTAAATTTGAAATATGTAATTTTGCATGACTTAAGACTTTAAGTTTGGAACAATGGTTGTTATTGTACTAATGTATTCTTTTAATTTGAGGAATTAGAAGTTTTGAATAGATTTGTGATTGGTTGGCAATAATTTAACTTTTTGTAGTTGGGTATTATTTGTAGTGGTAAACTAGCCATGTTTGAGATTTTTTTAGAATTTGGAAAGTATTATATGTTTAATATCTTTTAATTAGTTTTTTTATAAAAAACCACGCCATTTGAAACTGCATTGCTTTCTTAAAAATCGCATCACACCAATTCAAGCAGTTTAATGTTGCGGTTTCTAATTTAAGCAACCGCATCAAAGTGGTTTTATATGAAGTTTTTGTTCGGAACCGCACCACCCCTAGTCTTAGGATGATAAAATGACTAAAAACGATGGATTATTTAATACTAAGTCCAACTATATATTATAATTTCTATTATTTGGGATTAAAATTTTATAGACAAAATTAATCTTTATCTTTGCTTAAAATGATTGTTGTATCCTCTTCCATTGTTCTATAATCAAATTGATGATAATATAATGTGGTATAATTGAGTATCAATGGGGTAGACTTTCCTTGAACGATGGTATCTCCTCGTTTCAAGTATTGTACTTTGAATAATAATTATTATCTTCCTTTCAAGTATTGTATTAATTTGAAAAATAATAATTATTATTTGTTGTACGACAGTCCAACTCTGCTGCTGCTGCTGCTACTGCTACGTTTCTATCTGCATTTGAGGGCTCCACAACCATGTTCATGAAGATTCCTGCCTACTACTATATGGCTACTTGTATATATATTTATAAAAAAAAATTTTTTGCTAAAACAACTTGTATATGTTGCCAAGCAGCGACACCCAACTTCAATTATTGATCATTCGAAATTCCAGTGTTTTTATATTTTCTTTTTTTATTAAAATTTAATCGTATAAATCAAATGAACATAGGTGAAAACATTTTATTTTTCATATATAATTATATATGTGTGATGTTGGTACAAACACAAAATAACGTTTAATAAATTATATTGAAACGTCGCTATTTAATAGAATAAAATCAATTAAATAAATAATTACATTATGTACTTGCATGAATTGAGAGAATGTGAGAATTTTCAATTGTTTCTATTAAATTGTGTATAAAATTAAGACACTAAACTTGTTTTATTTATAAGAGAACTAAGGCCTAAGAGTGCCTATTAATTATTATGCCAAAGTAATACTCCATACCAATGAAAATAGAATTAATATCGTAAGAAATACTTGCTAGAATCATTTGATCTCGCCGAAAGCAGCGGTAGTGTTTTAATCATTTGACTCACGGCACGGTTGATATTCTTTCTTATCTCCCCTGGGGGCTGGACCCTTATTATTGTTATGCTTATAGTACTTAATTTAGACGTACGTGTGATCATAAGTTTAATTATATAGAATGAACCAGTACAATTTCTTTTGATGACACAATATTCATAACTTTATCATTCATTAATTAATTATTATACTATATATCATCATTGTTAAATTAAACTAAACTATTAAGATATTATTAAAATTATAAATTTTGCAAAAGAAATATGAATCATCACCATTAGAGCCAGCTGAAACAACAATTAAATTATAAATGTATCATTTTCCTAACCATCAAGCTAAGGAGTAGGAGGAAAATTCCAAGCGAGTGTAGGCCACAAGAATCCTATTCACTTTTTGCAGGAACAATCTCCTCTACTTAAAACGTTATCTTGAGTTGGACAAGAACAATTCTGTTCACATACGAGTCTCCTTTATGTCAATATTTCCCCCTCCAACAAAGAATACTTCCTTTTTATTGTTTCATAGTCGCAATGTCTTTTAAGTTTATTATTATATCGTTACTACTAAACTAAACTATGAGGTTAGAAATATATATATATATATATATATTACTTTTTTAATATTTATAAATTTTCCCATGAGACTTCTATTTAATTTTATAGAATGGTGGAAGTATATGTATATGTATATATATAGAATTATAATGCACTTCCAGAAGAAGCTTTAATTAGTGTGCCAAGTTCTTGAATCCTAGGACTTTTAAGATTTTTTTTTAATTTTCCTACATAGCTGGAAATAATTATACTTAGCTTTTATTATACTCCATATAATTAACTGATGAAATAATAATGGCTTGTCTTCTAATTAATTCATTATGGACAAGTTGTAGGACTATATATATTGAGAATAGGGACATAACCCATATGCAGCTTTATCTATTGGTTTGTTCACTTGAGAAGTACTGTAAAATGGAGTAGTCTATTAATTAGGAGAATCATCTGATAATTAATAATTAATTTACAAAACATACAGCTCGCTAGCTCCACCACTAAACTAGAGCAGAAAGTACTGTGCAACTAGCTAGGTAGGGAAGATTATATATACACACACACATAGAAGTACGTACGTAGCTAGTTTCTAATTAATATATATCTCATAGCTAGCTAGTTTTCATATATATAAGCAAGGGCGCATCAAATCAATTGTGCAGATAATTCCATCAGAAGCGAGGAAAATGGCAGAAGCTAAAGAAAAGGAAGAAATCGAGAGAGAGAAGCAGGTGGTGGGAGTGTTTCTTCGTGAGGAAGAAACGGTGGATACGAGAAAAAGAATCCAACCATGGACAAAGCAGATCACATTGAGAGGAGTCATATCCAGCATTGTGATAGGGAGCATTTACAGTGTTATAGCCATGAAACTAAACCTCACCACCGGGATCACTCCTAATCTGAATGTCTCTGCTGCCCTTCTTGCGTTTGTGTTCATACGTACTTGGACAAAGATGCTCCAAAAGCTTGGAATCACTTCAACTCCATTCACTCGCCAGGAGAATACTATGATACAAACATGTTCTGTTGCATGCTATAGCATTGCTGTTGGAGGTAGTAGATTTGACTCTAATTTATTAAAGTTATCCATGCTTAATTAACAAATCTCTATTCGAACTTAATTGTCTCTTCTTATAGTAGTACAAGTTATTATAAACTACAGGTGGATTTGGATCTTATCTTCTGGGATTAAACAAGAAGACATATGAGCTAACAGGAGGGTCCGCACAAGGAAATCCTCCTGGGAGTTACAAGGAGCCAGGGATTGGTTGGATGACTGCCTTCCTATTCTTAGCTTGTTTTGTTGGTCTTTTCGCCTTGATTCCTCTGCGAAAGGTATATATATATATATATATATATATATATATATATATATATATACGCCCTTCTTTAATTTGATGCACTTCCATTCCTAGTTTATTAACTTCTGTTTGGGTTTCCCACTTAATTCACAGACAAATTTTGCATAGCACCCTGGAATTTTACATGGTATTTTTAATTATCTCTCCTCTATCTCTTTTGGTGCTGCCAATCAATACTAATTGTTTACTAGCAGAACTATGGACTTAATAATAAGAGAAAGACCATAAGCAAATTTAGCAAAAATCATATCGTAGACTAGATGATCTTAATCATCTATATATATCCACTAGCTAGTTTTATTTGTACTGCGAGGCTTTCGTATAGGCACACACTACTTGATGCATATCTGCTGAAGTATATTTGTCAGTGCATGTGGGATCAATATAGAATTTACCAAAGCCTTTAATTCGTCTGCAGATCTTGATTGTTGACTACAAACTGACCTTTCCAAGTGGAATGGCAACTGCTGTTCTTATCAACGGATTTCATACCAGGGGCGACGAATTGGCTAAGTACTTGATTCTCGTTTCACCTCTGTTATACAGTAAATGATAACATGTTTCTTATTGAGTTTTACATAATCAAGCAAATGCCAATTACGAGGCCTAATTTGTAGTACTACTTTTTGATGAATTTTAACAGGAAACAAGTAGGAGGGTTTATGAGGTTCTTTTCATTCAGTTTCTTGTGGGGGTTTTTCCAATGGTTCTACACTGGGAAAGAAGGATGTGGATTCTCACAGTTCCCTACTTTTGGATTGGAAGCTTGGAAACAAACGTCTGTACGCTTTATATATATACATACATATCGTTATATGTCATGTTTTTCTAAATTTCTTTGTGCGTCTTATTGCTAGCTTCTTCTTTGAGCTTGATTATTATTGATTCATGAACCAGTCCGTTTTGATGGTTTTGTGTAGATTCTACTTTGATTTTAGCTTGACATATGTGGGAACCGGAATGATCTGTCCTCATATTGTCAACTTGTCTCTGCTTTTTGGAGCGTTGCTCTCATGGGGTCTAATGTGGCCACTTATCGGAAGGCTTAAAGGAGATTGGTATCCTGCAGATTTACCTGAAAGTAGTATGAGGAGTCTAAATGGTTACAAGGTCACCATTATATTCTAATTAATACTCTCTCCCTCAGTTATATACATATGTGTACCAATATATATTAAAATTTTAAAATTTCTTGGCAGGCCTTTATCTCTATAGCCCTCATCCTGGGTGACGGGCTCTACAGTTTCATCAAAATACTGTATGTCACCTCCATGAGTATCCTAGGCAGAATGAAAAACAAGAACAACGATCCAGGTAAAATTATTTCAAATAACCAAGTTGGATTCCCAGTTAACTTCATTTTTTAAGTCCTTGACAAATATATCTCCTACCCTACAGCAGCCGAAGATAATCAGAACAAAGCCATTGATGATCTAAAACAAAACGAGGTCTTCCTAAGAGAAACTATTCCCTTGTGGGTAGGAGTTGTTGGATACATAGTCTTTGGCATTATCACTGTAATTGGAGTTCCCTTCATATTCCCAGAACTCAAATGGTACTACGTCGTTGTAGCCTACATCTTCGCTCCATCTTTAGCCTTCTGCAACGCGTATGGATCTGGTTTGACAGATTTTAACATGGCTTATAATTATGGGAAAGTGGCTCTTTTCGTGCTCGCGGCATTGGCTGGAAAAGAGCATGGATTGGTGGCAGGGTTAGCTGGTTGTGGTCTAATCAAGTCTGTGGTTTCAGTTTCTTGCATTTTGATGCAAGATTTGAAAACAGGCCATCTCACTTTAACATCCCCAAGAGCAATGTTACTGAGCCAGGCCATTGGTACAGCTATAGGCTGTGTGGTGGCTCCTCTAAGCTTCTCTATGTTCTATAAGGCGTTTGATGTGGGAAATCCTGATGGGGAATTTAAGGCTCCTTATGCTGTAATATACAGAAACATGGCGATTCTCGGGGTTCAGGGCTTTTCAGCTTTGCCTGAACATTGCTTGGAGCTGTGCTATGGTTTTTTTGCATTTGCTATAGGGATAAATTTGGTGAAAGATGTATTGCCGAAGAGGATAGGAAAGTGGTTGCCGCTACCAATGGCAATGGGAGTTCCATTTCTGGTGGGTAGCTACTTTGCGATTGATATGTGTGTAGGAACATTGATTGTGTTTCTGTGGGAAAAGTTTAACCCAAAGAAGGCTGAGCTGATGGTTCCAGCAGTGGCATCGGGATTGATCTGCGGAGAAGGTCTTTGGATCCTTCCTTCCTCCATTCTTGCTTTGGCAAAGATAAATCCCCCTATCTGCATGAAATTTTTGGCGGCTTAAATATTCCATAGAAACTAAACAACAATAGTTGATATGCTTGAGGAGATCAGTTGGTCTTGTAGGAGGTGTTCGAATTCCCACAGATTGAGCCTCTAGAAAAATGCTGTCATAATCATAAATTATGAATAAAATTCTCTCTCCCCCTACTCCCAAACCCCAAAAAAAGTCGGGGGTTCTATATATGGTAGTGGCAATTAGTAGTGGTTCTAAGCTGAGTGCGTGTTTGGGGTGGAATGCATTGGAGTATTATTTCTTTCTGTCTTATCTATCTATCTATCTATCTATCTATCTATCTATCTATCTATGTAGATAATGAATATTAATGGCGGAGAAACATGTGATGGATGAGGAAATTTTTCACCTCCTACAAGTATATACTTATATCATGACCTCCAAATTTAAAGAAATAATCCTAGAATATATACATTAGTAACAGGAAAATGCATGCTAGGTAAAAAGGTTTTCTAGGTTGTACAATACAACATCAATGCACTGAAGAATAAAGCAATACAATTAAAACAAGTATTTGGTCGTCCATTTAATATGAAACGTGCAGAAGCATCTTAAATCCAAATCAAAACTCAAATTAAAATAAACCCATAATGTTTTCAATGATTAGAACGAGAAGAGAAGGGTAGATGTAGTTTACATTTTAAAGAAGAAGAACAATTTAGTTGTTCGATTCGGAGAAGAAGAACTCGTGGCGTGGCAATTGAAGGAGAAGAGAAAAAAAGAGAGAGAGGGGAGGGAATCGTGTTTTTAGATAAGAAAAAAATGTCCCAAAATAACTCCATTTTGACACCTACTACTACTATATACATTTTCTGTGGAATTCCATTAATACTATAACACAACTTCAGAGGGTTTGCTTGTTGACATGAGAATTTACTCATAAATTTTCTCCATGGGTAAATACTAAAAATAACAAAGAAAAAGGTTGGTAGATCATCCACAACTGAACAAAAAGCCACCAACCAATGGCGAGAGCCTTGTGTTCCTCCTCCACAGACACAGGCACAGGCTCTGCAGCGGCGCCAATCACCTCTTCCAGCTGCATAAGTCGTCGTTTATCCAAAACCAAATTCAACCCCGCAGCTCACGTCAGCAACGCCCACCCAATGCCCGACCACTCCCTCCCCCATCCGTCGCTCGAAGTCGTCGGCGGAGGTCTCCACTCATTCCTCCGGGCACTTAAAACCTTGAACCGCCCCTACGATCCGTATCCGGTGATTGGATGGAACCGCCACCTGGAGACCATATTCGCCGCCTTCTTCCGCTCCCTTCCCGACGTCAGATTCCGACGTCAGTGTCTGAGGACCAAGGACGATGGCTCCGTTGCTCTCGACTGGGTCTCCGGCGACGATACACAATTGCCTCCCCACTCTCCAGTCCTCATCCTGCTGGTGCGTATTCCTCGATTCTTCCTTCACATACACACCCTTGGCCGCTGTTCAAATATCATTGCACTTGTGGATTACAATTTTTATCATTTGCACACAAGTACTTGTAAATTATAGTACCTACCTGTAATTATACAGTCTGTTACAAAGTTCGAGATACATTTTTAAAACAAAGTATAAGTTTCATGATTTCAAATGTACCGTCAGGATTAGCAAAGAACTTAATAGGGATGCTGAAAATGATAATAACAAAGTAATGGTTAATCAGGAACTTCATGCTACTTTATAATTTTACAAATTTACTATCTTTTCTTGGAACGGACTAAAACCAAAAATATAATTTTAATTTTGGAGTGGAGGGAGGATATGTTAGTGAATAAATTAGGAGGGGCTTACGATAATAAATGCCATAGTTGAATAATGCAGCCAGGTCTAACAGGGGGAAGTGGGGATACATATGTGAGGCATATGCTGGTGAGAGCCAGAAGCAAGGGATGGAGAGTTTTGGTGTTTAATAGCCGTGGCTGTGGTGACAGCCCTGTGACTACATCCCAGGTGTTGGGTCGTGATATTTTATCTCTTTGGGCCGAATATATTGGGCTTATTCTTTTTTATTCTATTGGGCCTTTATTATTGAATTATGAAAATCATTAAGCCCAATCATCATATTATTTTCATTTCAAACTTATAAGGCCGGATTGGTTCGATGGATCAATCATTTAGACATTTTAAATATCTACAATCTTTGACCAGAATGATGAAAAAGCATGTCGGTTGACTAAAGAACACGCCATGCATTAATGTGGATGGGATCATAACCAAGTACGGTGGTGGAAAACACAGTGACCAAAAAGCAATGGATACACTACATACGGTCAGAGAACCCATCGGGTAGAGGGAATGTCGAGAGTAGTAGGGGTGGTACAGTAATTGAGCGAGGAGGGTATAACTTGGCAAGAAGTCTCCACCGTGAGGTATGTTCTCATACACTTCTTCAATTATAATCGATATTCATAGAGAAAGATAATTATCTCTCGATATCAATATACTAAAGCGATATAGCCTCCGCTTTTCGATAAACCTTGTGAATTCACATCTCGATTCTCACGCTTTGCTATCCCCGAAGCGAAACCGCCGTCGAAGCTTGTGGTGTTTATTGTGTTTACGCTGCGGATCGGGACGCTTTTAGGTGATTGGGGCGTGACGAAAGATCTTGGCGTTAACATTGGCGCTAGAAGGAGGGCTCTTTTCAATCACAATTGTTTAAATTTGCTTCGAAAGATGATGAGGAGTAGAGATGGAACACCGGAGGGGCAGGCGATGGCTGTTAGTTCATCACTGCCTCGTATTTCAGTAAAGGATCGCTTGGGTCCTACTAAAAGTGCTCGTGAGAGCACGGCTTCTAAGAACAATTCAGAAGAACTTCGTCCGAAGATCCATGGTGGAGCCAGACGGAAGTTAGTCTTCAACGCTGATAAGGGGCGTGATCCCAATCCGGAACGGGTAGGCGGTTCGCCAACCAGGACTCATTGCCGAAGTGGTCAAGAAAACCGAGCTACCAAGTTGGCGAGGATGGCGACAAGCGAAGCGGATAAGGCTTTGGAGGTTCTGTTAAGACGGAGGAAGATATAAGCCAAACAAATGCTTGGTGAATGAGTTGAGAGACAAGCATCTAGCCATATTCATTCAAGGACAAAGTAGGCATAAGGAAGTACCCCGTCGGAAGGGTAAGGAGCCGGAACATTCTATGCATGTGTCCAGGGATCATTCTCGTAGTAGGAGGAAATCGAGGAGCAGAACGCCTTCGGCCTCGAAGAAGGCATTAGACTGTCGTTAGATCTATTCATCACAATGATGAAAGACGAAGAAGCGGTCGAGAGAAATTATGTCGAAACCCGAAGGAGAATACCGTCAATCGTTCTCATCGTGAGGATGAAATTTTACGACCTAGTAAATCAAGAAGTCCGTAAGGGAGTAGCAAGATCGGCGGGAAGGGTCGATCCATTCCAAAACCCAAAGTACGCCCGAAAAAGGAGATCTCATCACAACCCGAAGGTGTTGATTTTACAGTAAGAGTTGAAAGAACTCCTAAACAATTGGGCCGAGGTACAACAATGAAAGATACTTACGGTAAGAAGGCGTCCCCTTTTCCTCCGATATTCTCCGGGAGAAAGCGGATCTTACCAAAAAGTTACCTCGCATGGAAAGCTATGATGGGTCGAGAGATCCTTATGACCGTAGTCGAAGCGTTTGATCGATCGATGGATTACTATGACTTTCTACCGATGTCTTTAAATGTCACACTTTTGTCACTACTTTGAGAAAAGACGCTGCAGACGATGGATGGGGACTTTACCATCGGATTCTATCTCCTCGTGGGTGAACTTTGTGATAAGTTCCATGCCTGTTTTTGGAAGTAACCAAGAAAGGGAAAGCTTACAGTTTCTTAAAGACAAGTCCGTGATTCACCAAACGAATCTTTAGGCGATATGTAAAGAGGTTTAGGGGAAGCGGTCGGACGGTGTCCGATCTTAATGATCTCAAGTCATTGGATTATTCCGAATGGGCCGGATCTGGTTAAATCGGAGAAATTGGTAAAGAAATTGATGTTTCACCATCCAAGAGCTTTCAAGCAGGAAGCCTTGACAAGGCAAAGGGCTATATTGTTGTGGAAGAGGCTATGAATGATCTCAAGAACCCTTCTTTGAGCCATTAAAGGAGGTAGAGGTTCCCAAGACCGATGTTGATCGAGAAGAGGGGAGGATACAACGAAAGGGCGGAAGGTAGTTCAAGAAGTCTGATAACTTCGTGGCGATAAGCAAGCGAAGATCGTGCACTGTTCTACCGAAGGTTAATAAGATTTACACCCAGTTGAATACGAGAGGTCGATAATTTTGGATCGGATCCGAAACCAAATTTTCTTTGAACCACCTCGTGATAATTACAAAGCGGGACATGGCAACCCTCGTAAATATTGTGGTTATCATCAAGTCACTTTGGTCGTGACACTAATGAATGTTGTAATTTAAAGGATTTTGTAGAAAACAAGATTAAAAGTGGCTTCATTGATTGAATATGTGGTGAGAAAGCACCGTCAAAATCAAGCAGAGTTATCAATCGTACCGCTTCAAACAGTTCAAGTACCGCTTTATTCAAAATGCTCCACCACCGCCAAGGCAAGTCGTTGATGTAATAACCGGTGGATCTGTTGGGAAATTAGTAGGGAAGAAGAGGAGGTCTTATCTTGATTCGATTATGCCGATGAATAGATACTACTTTGAAGGTTGACAGCCATTTCCGTGAACCAAGTTATTTCATTTACTGGATCGCGGATTATCCTTCTGAGCCCATTGAACCGCATGAAGGAGCATTGGTGATCACAAAGCACAAAGTGGGCTCGATGGATGTAAACGCGTGATGATAGACAACGGATCTTGGTGGACATTCTTTATGCCCACGCTTATCGAGAATGCATCTCGATGAGCACAAAATGGAGGTCGGACGGAGGCTCCTCTATATGGTTTCTAAGAACGATCCATCGGTCAAGTGGCGAGCACTATTGAACTTCCTGTCATCTTCTAAGACGGCCCCTCAACAAGTGGAGATAACTTGTAAATTTTATGTTGTGCGTATGGATTCGACATACAACGCCATTTTGGGAAGACCTACGTTGTGACTCTTGATGTCAGAATTTCCATCCCACATTTCAAAATCAAGTTCCCCACAAAGACATGGAGTAGGAGAGGTGATGGGTGACTTGGATCTGCCCTAGAGAGATGTTATCGAATTCTGTCATTTCATCCTGAATGGGGTTGATAAACAAAGAAAGATGATGGCAATTGAAATTGAACCCTTCACCGAGAGTAGCTAAGAACCCTTGGTAGTCCCCGCTGGGGGGACGGAGGAGATTGAATTGGTCGTCGGAAGCCGGATAAGATGGCGGTGAGGATTGGTTGGGTTTTACGTAACCTCTTCGAGACGAATCTTATGGAACTTTTACGATGCTACGCCGATATTTTTGCATGGGAACCACAAGACGTACACAGAGTTAGTCGGAAGGTTCTTTGGCATAAATCGGAGATAGATCCTTGAAGAAGCGATTCGTCGGAAGAGGCGGATATTTGCTCCGAGCGTCAAAAGATCATCGATGAAGAGGTTGCAAAATTAACTTTGGCTCACGACTTCATCTACGAGATTGATTACGGAATGGATAGCAAATGTAGTATTGGTGCGAGAAGCATAATGGAAAGTGGCGGGTTTGCATCGACTACACCGACCTCAACAAAGCTTTGTCCAAGGACTTTATCCTCTGCCCACATCGATCATCTCGTGATGCCACTTGAGGTATGCATTATTAAGTTTTATGGATGCTTTTTCGAGTTATCATCAAATATCCATGTGCAAGAAGACATTCCAAAAACAGTTTATTACACACACCGTTCGGTGTATCGTACAAAAAAACGACTTTTGGCCTCATTAATCTTTGGAGCTACCTATCGAGGATGATGAACTTTATATTCGATGAGGCAAATTGGGGAGGAACATGGAGGTTTATGTAGATGATATGATTGTGAAGAGTATCTGAAATTCGAAAACATTTGGACGATCTGAGGAGTGCTTTCAAACTATTCGCCATCGACAATCAAGACTTAATCCAGGCCAAATGTACTTTCGGCCTTGGTGCCGGAAAATTTCGGGTTATCTGTCATCGAAAGAAGGGCATCGAAGCCAATCCGGAGAAGATTGAGCCATCCTCGACATGAAAACTCCTCGGTCGTTCAAGGGCGTTCGTTGTCGACCGGTAGGATTCGGGCTTTAAGGAGGTTCGTCGCGATCTGCGAAAGATGTCTTCCTTTCTTTGACACATTGAAGGGACCAGAAGAATGCGAAGACATTCCATTGGACTTCCGCGTGTGAAGACGCTTTCCAAAGTATAAAGACGTATCATCTTGGCTCCTTTATTAGTCAAACTCGTCCCAAAAGAGAACTTTATATTTGTACCGGCGGCGCCCTTAGCGATTGGAGCGGTTTTGATTCGGAGATCGGTGGGAAGCAACATCCGGTTATTACGTCGGCCACGTCCCACGAGATCTTTGAAACCGGTATCCTAACATTGAGAAATTTGCCTTTGCTTTAATAATTGCTAGTAGAAAGCTTGGCGATATTTTCAAGTCGACTCTGATCGCCTACACGGATCGACCATTGAAGAAAGTGATGGGCAAGCCGGAGGTCTCGGGTAGACTAGCGGCATGGACTATGGAGTTGTCCCATTTTTATCGAGTATCGTCCCCGAATCGCCATTAAAGGCCAAGCCCTTGCGACTTCATGGTAGAATGCTCTTTCACCGTCTGCGAAATTCTGGTTAGTGAATCTTACGATCGGCGATGGCCGTTATTCAAAGAGGTCGGAAAGGCGTGGGCGTTGTATGCGGATGGATCCTCTGATACGATCAAGATGGGCGAGGAATTATTCTAATAAGTCCGGAGGATTTAAGGTTCAAGAGCCATCGATTCGGGTTTAAAGCAACGAATAATGAAATTTGAAGCGAAGCAAAGCGATGTTAGCGGTGTCCGATTAGCGAAAAGTCTCGAAGTCCAACAATGATTATCTATAGTGATTCTCGGTTGGTCGTTAAGCAAATTGTCGGAGATTATGAAGCTCGAGGACCCGAATGATCAAATATCTGGCGGAGTTAAGAAACCAACTTCAATTTTTTGCTTCATACGAGTTTGAGTATAAGAGCGCGGCGACAATTCTCTCACCGATGCTTTGTCGAAATTGGCCACTACGGATCTGAGATGTCTTTCATGGATCGGTGTATTTGGAAATTTTAAAAGTAGAGTGTTCAAGCGTAAACGATGATGTGCATCGAGCGAAACAAACCGTTGGATGACCCCTACATTGAGTATTTGGCGGATGGCGTCCTTCCTTCCGGATCAAATGTTGGCAAAAGAAGATCAATCTGAAGAGTACTAATTTCGATCTTATTGATGGGGATCTTTATCGATTGGCATTTTCCTCACCATTATTGAAATGTTTGGTTCGTCCGGGTGAAGTATGCTCTTGGGAAGTTCAATGAAGGATTTCTGCGGTGATCATATGGTTTGCCAAGTCTTTGCACATAAAGTACTTGACAAGGTTACTATTGGTCGACAATTTTCAAAAGAAGCTACTGATACGTCCAAGAAATGTGAAAATGCCACCTTTCAATAGTCCGGTCCCATTATCGACCACCTTTAAAGAGTTATACTCGATTCTATCTCCTATACCCTTCATTGTCTGGGGGTGGATATATTGGGACCAGTTACCTAAAGCTAAAAGGTCGGAGTTAACTTCGTCATAGTTCTTATTGATTATATGACTAAGTGGGTAGAAATGAAACCACTTGATTACGATAATGTAACGAGTGCTTAAAGTTTTAAAAGAGTCTCAGGTGTTTCGCCGGGATCCCTAAGGTATTGATATCGAGACGATGGGCGCTTGATTAAATGGGTTCAAAATTTGAAGAATTTTTGAGCGATTTAGGATTCAAAGACAAGAAGACTTACGTGGCTCATCCACGATCGAATGGGCAAGTTGAGGTGACCAACAGAACGTCACTTGAATGGAATAAAGCGTAGATTGGATGAAGCTAAGGGGAGATGGCGAGAAGAATTGTTGAGCGTGCTGTGGGCATATCGAACTACGCCGAGGACTACTACGGGGGATTCGCCCTTCCGATTGGCTATGGTGCGATGCCTTAGTCCCATCGAAATCGGATCTCAAGTCTTGGTGAAGTCGATTCAAAGAAATCTACAATGATGAAGGATGAAGGCTAACTTGGACCTCTTCAGACGAAGTCGAGAGGAGCTTTAATCAAATTGGGCGCTTATCAACGAAGAGTGGCCAAACATTATAACAAGGGCGTCGAAACTTCGTAGATTCAAGTGGGAGACTTCGTTCTCGGAGAAGCCGAAACTTCTACACCTCAAAACACGGAAAGCTAATCTTAGAATTGGGAAGGGCCATATGAAGTGATCAAGTACCGAAGCCGGTACTTATCGATTAAAACACTTGGACGGTTCCCGAGATCAAGAATACTTGGCGTCTTTGGCGGGCTTCTAAGTATTTTCAATGAAGTTTAAGTCGGTTTATCTAAGTCTGTACCTTATTTGTTTGATATCGATAAAGATCACTTTTTCCACAAATTATCACCGGGTCTTATTGGTCCGATGGTCACTTATGGTGTGGAGGTATGGTAGGACTCATTGGCCATTCGATGGTAGCCCAGGTCCTTTTGGTCCTATATTGATCTTATCGAGGTGGTAAGTCGATGGTCACTATTGGTCCGATGGTCACTTTATGGTGCGAGGAGGTATGGTAGGACTCATTGGCCATTCGATGGTAGCCCCAGTCCTTTTGGTCCTATATTGATCTTATCGGTGGTAAGTCGATGGTCACTATTGGTCCGATGGTCACTATGGTGCGAGGAGGTATGGTAGGACTCATTTGGCCATTCGATGGTAGCCCCAGTCCTTTTGGTCCTATATTGATCTTATCGGGGTGGTAAGTCGATGGTCACTATTGGTCCGATGGTCACTTATGGTGCGAGGAGGTATGGTAGGACTCATTGGCCATTCGATGGTAGCCCTGTCCCTTTTGGTCCTATATTGATCTTATCGAAATGGTAAGTCGATGGTCACTATTGGTCCGATGGTCACTATGGTGTAAGGAAGTATGGTAGGACTCATTGGCCATTCGATGGTAGCCTCGAGTCCTTTTGGTCCTATATTGATCTTATCGGGGTGGTAAGTCGATGGTCGTTATTAATCCTTATGTCTTGGTACTTATCATTTGTCGTCCAAATTTACTTCACGTATGATTGATCTCACTCTTGATCTGGAAGTAGTATAAGTTATTTATTTTGTTTAAGTGTTGAGTTCGGTTCATTAGTTCGATTAACTTGAATCACATCCAGTAAAATTCAATTCACTTCATTTGCATGAGTTAACTGTTATATGCCATATCTAATTCAATAGTTCATCTTATTGATACTAAATTATTGACAAGCCGGATCGGACGGACGAAGTTATATTCAAAGCAGTTAAAGATTTATCAATAAGCATAAAATGTTCATTTCATTTAAGTCGATTAATTACATGAACATAAAAAGTTAAATATTTACATAGAATCAAAAACATGATATATATTCAGCACCGCCTTCATCATCGAATTGAAAAGGTCTTCCAACCAGTGAAAATTGATAGCTTCTCTTTCCTCGTTCAAGCAGTCCTCATATCCTCCGAATAGACCTTCGTGATCTCGACATTAATTTCATCCGAGTCCCTATACTCTTGCTCAAATCGCTTAAAAGCTCTTGATCGAAAGCAGGGCCTCGTCCTCAAGTCCTTTATCTTATGGCGAAAGCTTGTGACGCTTGGCCTTATGCCTTGAGCTTCATCCGAATTTTCGTCTCGAAACTTCACCAAGTTGTAGGACTAAAGCGGTTGGTGAAGAGAACTCTTCATTTTTCGCCTTGAAATAAGTTCTCTTGAACCAAGCCAAACATTCAGTTGATTCGATTTTGTTGGGGGGCTTGACGTAGCACTCATCTCTTAGAGCCCTTAGTTCGTCATCGGATGTCTTGAAATCCATCTTGGCCCGATCGATTCTATTTGAAGACCATTGATGGTATGAAAAGCATCTTCTTGACCAAACTCTTTCTCGATCCAGGTTGATTTCGGCATGTTTATCTCTTGGCGCATGAAATCTTCCTCGGCCTCTCCATTTATGTGTCTCCGGGACTTGATCGTCGTCCAAACGGCGATTAACTGCGTATTTTCAAGACAATCAAGTTAAACGTATAAAATGCTCGAAGGAAAATAGAAATGTAGAGGAAGGAGTGATTGTTATTTACCTTGGCGAAATAACTTTCATACCCTCGTCGAGAAGATTTCCGTCAGTGTGATCATTTGAATCGGTGGTCGTCGGTGTGTCGAACGAAAAGCTCCAAAGAGGTCGAAAGGAAAGTTGGCGTTGAACACAGGGCCATAAAGTCGGAGATCCCACGACTTGGCGATGATAACCTTGACTGAAGGACCCGGTAGTTCGGGAGAGGTCTCGACCTTTCGAGGGAAAGAGTGAATAACATTAGGAGGTGTAGGTCTGCGTGAATGGTTTCGATTACGGAGATTTGTTTGAAGTAGGTTCTTTGGGTGTTGAAGCGGATCGAACTTGGATGACTCTCGAAGTGCGTTTCCTCTTCTTGGATAACGTCGGAATCCCTTCGTCTGGTCACCATCCTCTTGATCTGTATTTCTGAGGGGGCGAAGGAGGAATAACCAAGACCGAGGAACCCCAGAGCTCTTCAATGATTAATGGGGTTATTTTTGTTTTAGTTTTTGGTCCTAAGTATACTCCTTGATCGGAGACGATCAAGTAAGCCACTTTGATCGAGGAATGGTTTTGGGGTTTGGTTACATTTTACGTGTGGGTTGGGAGGATTTACTAGAGGGATGACCTTGGTTTTCTGGTAGCTCTCTCTTTTTAGTCGAGGTGAAGGGTCTCTTCCGGTATGAGAACCTCTTGACCTCTGTTTCCTCTGTTGAAATTCATCCGTATGAATTTACGGTGTTGATATACTTGGGGTAGCTTGATTGGGTGTAGCCTCGATTGCTTAGAAGACTTCCCGAATAAGAAATCTTCAAGTTCCTTTATTTCTACAGAGCTCGGTCGATCAAAGATCTTGCCTGAAATCAAACAATTCCGTGTTATAATTATATTTTATGGAATATTTTCAAAAAATATACATATATATGAAATAAAAATTTGGTACTTACGTTTATGGTCATATAACCATGCTCGCTTGAGAGGAGTCCGTATTTCCACTCCTCCTTTGGGAAGTTGTCAAATAAACTCCATCATCTCCACTTCTCGTTCTTGAAACATCTCCGAAGTCGTGAGATATTTTTAAATCGATTTGCCCGATTTGGAAGAGAAGAGATTTGGGGCCTTTGACGAAGAACCATTTCTCGTGCCATCCCTATTGCTTGAAGGGTGTTCACCAATGAACGTCTGTCAAATTTTCTCTCGGACTTGGAGAATGTTTCTTGAGGGCCTTGAACCCCTTCTCCTCCTGGATTGAACTATTTTGTGAGCGAGTGAAGAAGAAGTCCAAGGAGGGCTCGGCGCCCATTCAATGGCGAAGGCCACGAAGGCGAAATGTGGATGTAGGAGTTCGGCACCGATTGTGAAAAAATCCTACACCCAAAAACCCCAAGAGGGTCACTTATGAAGGCGTGAAGAGGAAGCGAACCCCTTCTCGAAGTAAAAGTCATCGGAACGGCCATCCATCCTTGGTAGTTGATACATCTTCTCCGCAACGAGGTACCTGACGGCATGAGAGTATCTGGGATGTGGGCAAGTTTGAACCCTCTTCGATTAAACTTGGTTATGATAGAAGGAGTATTGGCATGCGAGAATCGCTCAGTACTCTATAATAGTCGAGGGGTTTTACGGGTTTTGTTTGGGATTCGTGCACAAGTCCCCTCATGAAGATTAGGGTTTGGTGGAACCACAGTGATGGGTGTTACAAGTATGGGAGAACTTTGATCAGGGTTTTGAGAAGCCATTTGTAACGATTTGCAGAGAGAGAGAGATCAGAAATTTTAGAAGGCGCTCGAATTTCAAATGAACAGGTAAAACTGTCAAAATTGTTAAAGTTATCCTTTTATACTGACGGTTACACAGTGTTCAAGACGGGTGCATTAAATGCTAGTAATAATTTGGAATTTGAATGGGAAGCGTCCGGTTTTGGGTCCTGGTACTTAATGGATAGAGTCTTTCTGAATTGGGCCCTTAACTTCCTTTCATTTCATTTCGTGAGTGATAAATGGGTACGTTTTTAATTACATCTTGTCATTTATTAATTCTCAGTAAAATATCATGGATTGTTTATAGTTTTCTATTTAACATTCTGTTCAACAAAAAACTAGGGGGCAATGTTGGGTCGTGATATTTTATCTCTTTGGGCCGAATATATTGGGCTTATTCTTTTTTATTCTATTGGGCCTTTATTATTGAATTATGAAAATCATTAAGCCCAATCATCATATTATTTTCATTTCAAACTTATAAGGCCAAGATTGAGGTCGATGGATCAATCATTTAGACATTTTAAATATCTACAATCTTTGACCTGTAATGATGAAAAAGCATGTCGGTTGACTAAAGAACCTGCCATGCATTAATGTGGATGGGATCATAACCGGCCGGCGGTGGAAAACAGTGACCAAAAAGCAATGGATACACTACATACAGTCGGCAGAACCCATCGGGTAGAGGGGAATGTGTCAGGAAGTAGTGGGTGGCACGGTAATTCAGGCAAGGAGGGTATAACTTGGCAAGGAAGTCTCCACCAGGAGGTATGTTCTCATACACTTCTTCAATTATAATCAGATATTCATAGAGAAATATAATTATCTCTTGATATCAATATACTAGGCGATATAGCCTCCGTTTTCGATAAACCTTGTGAATTCACATACTGATTCTCACGCCTGAGCTATCCCCCGACGGAACCGCCGTCAAGCTTGTGGTGTTTATTGTGTTTACGTTGCAGGATCAGGACGTTTTAGGTGATTGGGACGTGACGAAAGATCTTGGCGTTAACACCAGGTATACTATACTCGGTTCATTCTCCAGTTGCTTTTCAATCTATTCTTCATGAGATGTAATTTCTCTTTAAAGTCAAATAATTAACAACCTCAAACTGGTAACTTTGAATGCAATTTAACCAGCTTTAATACTCTAATTCAATATGGCTGTGTGCCTTACTGCCTGTCTTGGGATGCCAAGTCTGATATTGATTTGCAGGGCACTGGTGGTACTTTACTACGTGTGTTGGTATGCACCCAAGTTTCTGGTTTGAAGAATATTCGCCATTTTTTACATATCAACCATTTCGGGGGAAGAAATTTGGAAGAGATAATTGGTTTTGGGCATTTTTGTTAATTGCTGGAGCGTTTTTGCATTAAGGAGATAAATTTTGCATTTGAAGTGTTATGAAACTTAGACTTGATATGGTGAAATTTTGTTGTACTTGCTATTTTGCAGTTCTATTCAGCTTCCTTTACAGAAGATCTTCGTGAAGTAGTCACATATGTGGGCATTCGGTATCCAGAAGCCAAACTATATGCTGCTGGTTGGTCTCTTGGGGCAAATATTCTTGTTCGATACTTGGGTCAGGTGGGATCACTGTATTATCAAAGTATGGGTTTGTTATATTCGAATGTCTAATTTACTAGGTTTCCTGCTTATGTGCATAGGTCAATCTACATAGTTTTGGTTGGATTAGTTAAATGCACATTTCATGTCTTTGTCGATGAGACCATCTTCAACATACTCTAATTTAATAGATCTTCTGTTTATTTACACCATTTGATTTGATTTATTGATTAATTACATCAACAATTCATGTCCTTGTGGAAACCATTTTCACATACACTAATGGTATGTTTTTATACTATAGATCAAATAGCCTCAAATTTTACATTGATTCAGCTGGTGATGTTTGGCTTTTTCTTGGGGGTCATACTTATTTAGTTTATTTTTTACCTATATTTGTGACTCCTTATATGGCCTTACTTATCAGACTAGTAAGTACTTGCCCTTTGCAGTACGAGTTCTGTTATTACTGAAAATCCCCATCTACGAGTCCATTAACCTCCTAATCCCCAAAAATCTCTGGTATTCCGTAAATTTTACATTTAAAAAAACCGTCTTCACCAATTTTGTCTGTAAACTATGATGAAATTAAGAAGCAAGATAAACATGATGTGCGAAGGAGAAAAGCGAGAAACTCTGAGAACATGTTGTCTTCATAACTTTTAAATGGTAAACATTTTCCTGCGCTTCAAAATACTGAGAACTTATTACGTCACTGCTTTGTAATTCTAAGTGTGGTTGCAGGAATCTCATACTTGCCCTCTTTCTGGTGCTGTGTCCTTGTGTAATCCTTTCAATTTGGTCACTGCAGATGAGGACTTTCATAAGGGCTTTAACAATGTCTATGACAAAGCTCTTGCAAATTCGCTCCGCAAAATTTTCAACAAGTAGTACCATGATGATAATGTTTTTTCTAATCTTCTATTATGACCTTATACTTGGGATCTCTCTATGTAGTTTACATTAAATAGAATCTCTTGTCTTCGTAGGCATTCTCTTCTGTTTGAAGACATGGGAGGTGATTATAATATTCCACTGGCTGCCAATGCGAAGACTGTCAGGGAATTTGATGAAGGAATAACTCGAGGTATACATTGTTCTATACGGACTATAAAATTGTTCCTTTATCACTTGTATGCGTCCTACTTACAGCATTTATTATGGCACCTTACAGTTTCATTTGGTTTTAAGTCTGTGGATGACTACTATTCTTACTCGAGCAGTTCAAATTCTATAAAACACGTGTCCACACCTTTGCTTTGCATTCAGGTAAAAATCCTTCACCACTTATATTATTAAATATAAAGAATCTGAAGCTTGCAATCATGACTTGTATTAACTGTAGTTAGTGGCCAAGTAAATCTTTGACATCCTTGATGAGAATCATTAGTACAATTCCAGGTCTGGCTAAACCTCAAGTTTAAATTTCTCTATTTCTTTGCGCATTTAATTAATCTCTTTTAAACCCTTTTTCTGAATAAGTTTTGTGGTATTCATTTGAGAAAGTATGTATTTTGCCTGTTATGATGATAATCTCTTTAGTCTTTAAGCTGTAGCTTTAATTGGAATAATACTTCATAGAAAAATATATTCGAAAGGTAAAACATGATTTACTAGAAATGAAGAAATGGATGATTACACATGCTTCAGCTCTTGGTGACTCTTTCACGTGGGCTTGAAGGGTGGATTAATAAACTCTAATGAACGTTGTCTTACTATGTTTCAACTTTCAATTGGTTTTTACAGGCTGCAAATGATCCAATTGCTCCATCTAGAGGAATCCCTTATGAAGACATTAAGGTATGAGCCTCTTTTGTCTTGAGTCATGATTTATCTTTAACAGTTTCCCTTGGCACAAAATCATGGTATTATTTACATGCATTTTGTTCTTCTTGGCTAGTTATTGTTTGAGTTGGCCATCCTGCGTGGTTATGTCAAACTAAACAATTTTAGAATTTGGGCTGGAAGTGAAAGATTATTAGATTGTTCCAACATTTTCAGTATTATATTCCTATCTTTTCCCCTTGTTATATTTATTAACACCGGGAAAAAAGTACTAAACAACTATACTATTTATTCACTTCTAAAGAAACAAAGAACGTATATTAAACTTCATTCACTTTACTTCTGTGTGTATATATTTTTTTTTCTTTCTATCATTTATATTGTTCTCTTCCTACTTACTACCAGCTCTAATTTTTGACAAATTCTTCATCGATTCACCTATACGAATTTTAAGCTTGGTCATACCGATCTGTCCTTTCTCAGTTTTACTAATGTCCTTTTTGACCTTATGTTATTCATGTATCATCTTTGAGCTCAGTTAAATTTTTGTATCTTACTAGTGTGGTCCTCGCTGTATATGAGAAAAATAATCTTAAGCTTTATGTCTTTTTCTTTTTTTAATCGTATTACTTTAACTGTTGCTACCTCTTGCTTCCTGTATTTGCATATCAGTATATTACTCTCTTTGCACAAAAAGAGCCCCATTTCGGGGAAAGAAAAAAAAATCCCACAAAAAAGTCCTTTTTTGTTGATAGTAGTATATAACAACACAATTTCCGCAAGTTTGCCATCATAATTTCATTATTATTTTAGGGTAAACATGAAGCATAAGTACATTCTTAATTTATGTAAATTTTGCAAATGGACTCTTGTCATGGAACAGAGGGAGTACTAGATATGCGTATCTAATGCCTATCTCTTATCCTTAATAGAACAACAATAGAAGCCGTAGTCCACTTGTTCCATTTCCGAGCAGTACAATTGAACTCATTTCAGTCTTTCCAAAAGATGGCAAAATTGAAAACTATCAACCTTTTCTGTCTCACTGGTCACTACATCAATTTACTCATATTTTTCTAATAAAAACTGCTAGAACGGGTGTGGAAATGTTTTCATTTCTTCTGCATACAAATTCTTTACAATTTAAATAACATGGCCACACACTAGCAATGATATGTGAAGATGAGCTAATGGGCATGTTTTATCTGACTTGCTGAATCACCTGCTGTTACTTCAGGAGAACCCAAAATGTTTATTGATAGTCACACCAAAAGGTGGACACTTGGGGTGGGTTGCAGGCACTGAAGCTCCCTGCGGAGCTCCTTGGACCGATCCTCTGGTGATGGATTTCCTGGAACATTTGGAAACTTTGCCATCTTGCCGCAAGTCAGAAAATGTAGAGCAATCTACAGAGGCGGTGGACCGCCTTAGCAGGCAAGATTGTTCAAATATTCACATTCCTATACATCCATGAAAGATGATTGTATTGTTGGTAACAACCAAAATTGTTATAGTTAGCTGGTGCCATCTAATTATTCTTTCCTGGTGCGGATCTGCTGAGATGATATATTAGTTTTGTAGGAAGAATTCTTGTAGTAAACAAAGGCTATTTCATGGGCACTGGGGAAAATTGTCACATAGTAGTCTGTCCCCTTGGTTCCAAAATAAGAATAAGAGATACATTTATAAAGGACAATTGTTTTGTTGTCTATTGTGGTCTTAATATAAGATATTAGCTAAGAATTTAATTGTGATATTAGAAAAAAATTAATGACAAACGTCGTGTAGAGAATAATAGAAGTGGAGAAAATATATATAGACTGTTGTGCGGATGCTTTAGCTAGAGCAAAATTGGGTTGTAACAGTAACTGTACGTAGAGTGAGTGTCTCTGCTCCATCTTGTATGTATGTATGAGTCTGACTGCTCTTCTTGAGGAAGACAATTGTACTATGTTATTTTTATCATCCTCTTCTGAGCAAATCTATATTTTAAAGGGCAGGGCAGGGCAGGGCTGGGCTGGGCTTGGCTTGGCTTGGACATATGACTGCATGCATACCCATGGCGGCCATGTCCCAAAAAATAGAATTAGAATACAGAGAAAAAAGAAATTCACCGGTTGTATGTCAGTGCGCTCCTCCCGACCATCGCAATCAATCCTCTTTCAGATTCCAAACATTATTGTAAGGTGAAACGCCCCCACCCACCCAATGGAATGTTGTACTATTGCATATGCAAACAGATACCTCCAACAACACACATTTCTTAATTTCATGTGGATCTCATCTCATTAAATGTCCATGTGTGGTTAGCAGTGACAAATTATTTATATTTATGTTTAAATTATTTTTAATGAACGTGTTAAACGTGTCAATGTGTTGATTATATGACTTTGATCCATTTAAATTTTATGTCAATATGTTTATAACACGAAAACTAAGCACAAATATATTCTTTTATTTTATATTGTGGATTGCATTGCGTGTTAAAAATTGTGATCCCTATATATGTGCGACATGATACACCTAACCTAACAATCATACCTTAAAGGTGGCCTAATTTCTGGTACCCGTGGCCGTGGGGATAGATATATGCTAAACCACTAAATTGTTAATGTGGCTTGTACTTGGGCAGTAAATGTTTTCAGTTTTCTATATCAATTTCTTAAGCCAAAATATTATACAAGCCAGTGTCCCAATTAATTTTTATGAAAATTATTTAGTGGGACTCTTATTACCACCATTGTATTGTATATGACACTTGTCGCTTAAATTTATTTAGAATAATTATTAATTGTAGTATTATTTGACTGGATTTAATTATAAATGCGAAAATTTCTCAAAGATTCACATGTATATGACAATTGTAAGTTAACTTTAATTCCCACCAATGAACTGGTCTACCTACATTTGTAAATTATTATTACGTCTAGTGTGTGTGTGTGTGGTTGTGAGAAAAAGAAAAGTCTTAGACGGAGGTGAAGATTGTCAATAAGATTTTGCCAATTTGCATCCCAACCTTCAGTTTGAATCTTTATCTTATATATGACACGTGTTACTTATATTTAGAATATTATTATATATATATATATATACACATACAAGATTACAAAAAATTTTAAAATTAAAAAAATATTTTTATTTTACAATTATGACATGCATGCACGATATGATGTTCACTGTAATTGGCTATTAATTTTACTTCCACTAAATTCTTAGCTAATATCATATTTGAGAAGATATAAAATTGATCTCTCTAATTTTGAAACCAACCAACAACAAAGGATAGTATATAATTTGATCTTATTTCTTAGAAAATTGCTCAACCGTGCCATCACAGTAGAACAGTGCATCCATGTTCAGTTCTTGCTTGAGTACGTGGTCCTAATTAATTTCAGTATGTATGTATATATTTTGACCAATAAATAAATACTAAACTGAATTAATATAGCTAGCTAGCTAGGAATAATATATATATATATATATATATATTCCATAATTCCAAGCCTCCTGGATTGACTCGTTGTTTCTCCTTCCCCCTTGGAGAAATTAGTGCTGAAATTTTCTTTCTTTCTTTCTATCTCGATCGTGATCATATCTTTTTCTTCACGGACGTACGCTCCATATCTATCCACGCACGACAGGATATTCCCCACATGCAACTTAATTCTCTCATTCTTCTTCAGTCTTCAGTCTTCATCATCTTTTTCTTTTTCTTTTTCCAATATATATATATATATATATATATATATATATATATATAAGAATATTGCATATCATATTTTGTCCCCACACATCCTAGAGGGAATAGGAATGCATGTTTATCTACTACAGATACATAGTGGCATATATAGTGCTGCATATACAACTAGTACTACTTAATTCTTCCGAGTAAGTTGATATATTGTATAGGTGTATCAATAATATATCCATCCTTGGATATACTATTATATGGAATAGTACTATAAAGTTAAAAAGTGTTGTCCACTCCAGTTTAGTCCTCATCATACCTTTCTTTTAAAAACTAAACTTGCATGTGAATATACTGTTTGTGAATACTGTTGCATATATATATATATATATATATATATATATATATATCCCAGGTAGGGGTAGGGGTAGGGGTAGGGGTAGGGGTAGGGGCAGGGGCGGAGCCATGTAGGGGCTCAGGTGGGCTATAGCCCGGGTCCAATAAATATATATATATTTTTTTTATATGTCTTAGCCCAGCCCAACAAACAAAAGCCCTATCAAAGTGGTTGTTTTGAAGACATCATCCTCATTCCTCCGCTACTTACGATCGAGTCTCTGGCGAATGGCGGTCCAATAGCTCAGCGTTGGAAAAACAATTTGGCTGCCCAAAATTCACCCTCGTTTCAGCATTCATCTACCGCCGGTACTATCTCTATCTGTAGATGAAATCGTTCTCCTCCACCGAAAGTTCTGCTATTTCCTTGTGAGGTTCTTGAAAGGTGGGTTTTAGCCTTTTAGGATTTTTTTTTCTCCGATCAACACTCAATTTATCAGGTAAATCTCCCCTTTTGTTTTCAGATTGTGTGTATATTTCAATTTCAACTCCCTGGGTGTATGATTTATTTTTCAGATTGTTGTTTATTAACTTGTTCTATTTTTTTGCATATAGTCTCTATTTTCTGCTCCACTGCAAGTTTAGTCTCTATTTGTATTTTTCTGTATATTCGCTACTGTCTCTATTTTCTATTTTTCTGCATATTGGTTTTCTAATCTGCTTATGATGTTCCAAAATCAGAATCCCATTTGGATTTTTTTTGCTTTATTATTTTATGTTATGCCTATTTAGGCTTGTCACATATATATATAGAGAGAGAATGTTTTCTAATATTTATTGTTAGAACTTAAATTAAATTATTGTTAGAGCCTAAGATTTTGTAATTAAATTATATATTTTGTTAGAGAGATTGGACCACGACACAAGTGCAATTCAGACCAATATCTTATAAGCCACAATGGAAAGTCAAGGAAGCAAGAGAGAAAAAACTTTGTTTTCTTTCTTTAAACCAAGAGAAAGTGCATCAACGACAACTAGTGAAGGCATTCTCTGTAAGACCCCAACTTTTATAAATAAAGATGAATTTTTCTATAAATATTATTTTTGAATATTATGGAATAAATTTGATATAATGTTATAGTTGTGGTTAATATTTATAAATTTTGCAAAGTATGCAAGTTGTTATAAAATATTAGTTTGGTTTAGGAATATTCTTTTTGTTAGGGAATATTAAATGCAATGGCGGCTCAATCATTGGTGGACCCCTAATGTAAAATTATTATTTGGATTGAGAAAACGACAAAAATATTTTATAAAAATAACTTGGCGGAGGTGTTACAGTTTAAACTGTTGAACTACCCGGTGGTAAAAAATACGATGTCTGGCGTGGAAATATTCTTCAATCATTCTTGAATTTTACTCTACAAAACAATATCATGTTGATAATTTGGGCGTTAATAATTCCTCGGATAAAATAATTCTTGAACTTGTTTTATTGAATTCTTATATCATTGTCATCATCCTCATGTTTATATTATGTTGAAAGTCATCCATGGCACATAGTGCGTAGATGGACTTGGTATGATTATGACCAGAGACTATTCGGTGTAATCATGGCCGTAATGTTACAAATGATATGATAAAAATCCTCGATTAAGTAGTAGTGCGTTGGTGGAGCCGATTGTTGTGGCGCCCCAAAATTAGGTATACGTCACCCATTTTGGGTCGCCACTTCATGGTACATAAATTCAAATCTGACTTACTAACCTAAGCGTAGTGTATGCAATCTGACGTAAAGCGTGAGTTTGAATACAAATATTGTCTACTAGATATTATACAAACTCGAAAGGTCCTCATTACAACTATTATCACACTATTTCACGAATAGTGAGGACTAGTAATCTTATCCTCTGGACCATTACTTACGTTCCCAGAGCTAAAAATATGTTCTCATTTCACTGAAGAAAACAATGAAAGAAAAGAATTGAGCTCAACTAGCCCGATAAAAGAAATATTATGACTAAGATAATGCAGAATAAATTATCATTAGCCTTGGCGATGTTAAACCGATAAAATCTGATAGACAACCACGTTTAAGCTGCGGTGAATAAGCGATCCATTAAAAGAGTCAGTAGAGAATAAAGTCTACTATCTTTTAGGTTTTAAAAAGGTTTTCATCAATTTTTATCGGCGAGACTCGACAATAAATAAACCACCACATCTAATCATCCACGTACCTGCGATCGAAGGATTTTCATCAAATTATCGATGGTCAAGACTATATCTTAGAATCACCCAGTGTCATAATCATACCAACAACTATCCATCATCAGCATTCTGAGCCATTTGAGGACTTTTGTCACATCATTTATATCAAGTCGTGATTATCTTAGAATGATCCACGTGCATAATCATACTAAGTTTATCTATCACGTAAAGCGAAGATAACATAATATAACATGAGGATGATGACAATGACATAATAATTCAATAAAACAAGTTCAAAATTATTTAATCCATGAATTATTAACGTCCAAATTGTCGACGTGAATCTTTGTTTACGAGAGTAAAATTCAAGAATGATCGGAAGAATATTTCCGTGAAAAGATCTTGGATGAAACACAAATATCGAGGATATTCTACTAATTTCATGGAGTATAGAAGTCAAAGTTTTAACCAATTTGGGTATAATAAAGAATGGAATAACAAAAGAAATCACCGTGCGTATGCGGTACTTGGCGTAGAGCGAGTTATTCAGCGAGAATAATAATAACGGAACCGGTCGGTGAAATTCACACAAGCGGGATGTTCAACAGAATAATAAAGATGGAACCGGATCCGAATTAAAACACACTGCGGATAGGATATTCAGCGAGAATGATAAAAGACGGAACCCGGTCCGGTGTAAAACACATGAGCAGGATGTTCCAATGGAATAATAAAAAGCGGAACCCGAATCCCGGTGTAAAACACATGACGGGATGTTCCAACGAGAATAATAGAAGAATGTCACCAAGTATAGGGTAAACCATGTATCGAGTTATTCAATAGAATAATAAGCAATGGAATAACATAAGGATTTCACCAAGTATAGGGTATCTGGCGTATCGAGGTTATGTATAGGGTATGCCACTTTTTACGAGTTATTCCAAGCGAATAATAATGAATGGAATAACGAAGTTCTCTTCGAAGAAGAATAACACCACTTTACCGTAAAAAAGAACTGAATATAGAAGTAGTGAAGTAGCGAGAATCTTCTTTCTTTCATAAACTTTCTCTCTATAAACCTCTCTATAATTTCTCTCTACAGAGTTTGATGAATTAAGTAAGAAAATAATGAAGGAATGATCTTATTTATAGGAAAATGGAATGCATAGTAACTAATCCATGAAGCGGTCCAGTTGATTTACTTTAATCGGCGGTCCATATTTAAAGAAAAATCTTTTAAATAAAATATAATATATTCTATTTATATAAAAACATTTTACTTATCTGAACACTTGTTTATGCAATACTATGATAAAAAACTTTATCGTAATAAAATATAATATATTACTATTTATAGAATAACTTTAATAAAGTATTACATTTTATATAAAAAAGATGTTTACTGTTTTATTACGTTAATAATCTGAATAAAACAAAGCGTCGTTATCATTATAATAATTCGTATTATTAATCGACGATAATGGAATCAAACCGAGTGACTTCTCACATAAGCATCGATAATCAATCTGCGCTTCTTCTATGCGACCACATAACGTATTCTTGTCTTTTACTACTGAAGGTAGTTCAACGATAACCACTTCAGTAAAACTTCCGCCAGTTATTTCAATAAAATATTTTTGTCGTTTTTCTCAATCAAATGATAATTTTGTTATGGGGTCCACCAATGATTGAGTTGTCTGACGAATATTCCTGCTAAGCCAAGAATATTCCCCAATGAATCGAATATAATATAACCACTTTGCATACTTTGCAAAATTTATAAATACTACCCACAACTATAATATTATCTCAAATTCACACCATAATATTAAAAATTATTTCAACAAAATTTAAATCTTTATTGATAAAATCTGGGGTCTCACAATCTCCTTCATAGCATGGAATTTACGCCCTCGAAATTAGAATGCGTACACAGTATGATAAAGAGGTGAGGATACCTTTAATACCTTTATCGTTGAAAATATTAAGTTCATCTTTGCGATCCGGCGAAAGATATTCATTAACAATTCATCTTTGCACTACAAAGCAAAGATATACAACCGAAAACCAATAATCTTTAGAGACTCGACAATAGTATCACAACCATGAATTATTCATACCTTTCTAGCTAAGGATATTCGTGTTTTTCAATTACGGTCGTGATTATCTTAGAATAATCGTGGTCGTAATCATACCAAATCTATCAATGCACTACTACTGACGAAGATGACTTTTACCACATCCATGAATTAATATTTCATTCTTTGAGACTTCATTTCGATAATTAATCCATATCATCGAATCATCCACACTTTTCTGGCCGAGGATATTCATTTAGTATCACGACCACGAATTATCCATACCTTCTGGCGAAGATAATCGTGTATTCATTAAATATCACGACCACAAATTATCCATGCACTACTGACGAAAGATAATTGTGTATTCATTAAGATACCACGACCACAAATTATCCATACTTTACGACGAAAGATAATTGTGTATTCATTAAATATCCGACCACAAATTATCCATACACTTCGGCGAAGATAATTGTGTATTCATTAATATCACGACCACAAATTATCCATACACTACGGAAAGATAATTGTGTATTCATTAATATCACGACCACAAATTATCCATGCACTCTACGGCCGAAAGATAATTGTGTATTCATTAATATCACGACCACAAATTATCCATACACTACGGCGAAGATAATTGTGTATTCATTAGTATCGCGACCACAAAATTATCCATGCACTACTGCGAAAGATAATTGTGTTTTCAATTCTGATTATGATTATACCCCAACAATCCACAGTCATAATCATACCAAGTCCATCTATACCTTTCTGATTGCGAGATGACTTTCAGCGTAATATAAACGTGAGGATAATGATATAAAGAATCAATCGAATGAGATAAAGGATAAATATTAAACATTTATAATATAATTTATCCGAGGATTCAAGAATATCCCCATGTTATCAATCACTTAATAATCTCATAATCTAATAACATTAATATTATAACAATATTTTAATCACTTCTTAAATTTATAAATAATTTTTCTCAATTGTTTAAACTTTACCATATAATGCATTTAATCATTCAAAAATGCCATACTCATAAAATATCATCACCAATTATCAAATCCTCATAAAAATATGCATATACTCTATATAGGATTCTCTGGCCATAAAATCGTATTTTCAACTTTGTTACTTCACATAACATATTTAACTCATATGTTAAGTAACTAAACTATTTTCATGAAAAATACCAAATTAGTCCCAAAATATTTCTTTTCTGGGATTTAGCATAATATAGTCCCATAATGAAAATATATTTTTCTCGAATTTTTAAAATTCATTTACTATTTTTCAAAAATTAATTTCTAATTAATTCCTTAAGAAATTAGCTACCTCAAGTTTAACTCCAAAATTCCCAAATCTTGGCAGGACCTTATACATGTTAACGTGAGCTTCTAGTTTAAATTTCATGGTCATCGGAGTTATAGAACTCCGGGTTATAAGCGTTTTTAAATCGGAAAAACCTAAATATTGAAATAGTCATAACTTGCTCATTTTAAGTCGAGAATGAGCTCATTTTTTGGACAGGAGAGGTACTTTATACCATATAATTTCATGTCCCAAAAGGCCAAATTTTTCTCATAATTTAAGTGGTGAAGGTAGCTAATTTCTTAGTAATTATTAGAAACCCTCTAAAATCATGGCGGCTGACTTTTTCGTTTTTGACTTTGCCTCCTTTGCTAAAAATCAGTCCACAAAAATCTACAACACCTTTTCCGATGAATTCCACTTGTATTAGTTAGGTAACTCATAGATCTAACTCTAGGACTTGAGGTAGCTAATTTCTTAGAAATTAATTAGAAATTGATTTTTGAAAAATAGTAAATGAATTTTAAAAAATTAAGAAAAATATATTTTCATCATGGGACTATATTATACTAAATCCCGAAAAAGAAATATTTTTGGAACTGAGTTGGTATTTTTCATGAAAATAGTTTAATTCTGAACATATGAGTTAAATATATTATGTGAAGTATGAAAGTTGAAAATAGGATTTTATCATTGCATAGAGAATCTTATATAGAGTATATGCATATTTTTTGAGAGATTTGATAATTGGTGATGATATCTTATGACATATTTTATATGGTAGCGTAAACATTAAAAATTTAGAAGAGTGATTTAAAATATAATCACTAATGTTATTCCATCGCTTATTATTCTCGCGATTAATAACCAGATACGATATAATTAATATGATTGACATTCTTCTTTATTCACCGTGAACATCCTGGCTCGATAGTGTTTTACACCTGACTACCTGATTCCGCGCTTTTGATTATTCTCGCTGAACATCCTGTCTCAGGTTTTTTACAATTTTAGACTCGGTTCCGCATTTTATCATTCTCGTGAATATCTTATCTGATAGTGCATTGATACCTGTTTTACACCGGAATTACGTAGAAGCATCTTAATTATTCTCGTTGAACATCCTGACATTAAAATTTCACCCGAATTCGTTCCATATTATTAAGTACTGTTGAATAACTTCGTCGGCGCGGTAATCGCATTTATTATTTCTTTTGTTATTCCATTCTTTATTATACCCAAATGGGTTAAAACTTTGACTTATATAATCCATGAAATTAGTAGAATATCCTCGATATTGCGTTTCATCCAAAGATCTTTCACAAATATTCTTCCGATCATTCTTGAATTTTACTCTTTACGTGAATAAAGATTATGTCGACAATTTGACGTTAATAATTCATGGATTAAATAATTCTTGAACTTGTTTTATTGAATTATTATGTCATCACACCATCCTCATGTTATATTATGTTATCTTTGGCTTACGTGCGTAGATGAACTTAGTATGATTATGACTGTGGATCATTCGGTATAATCGTGACTTGATATAAATGATGTGACAAAAGTCCTCAAAGTGGCTTTATGTAATGCAGGTGATGGATAGTTTTGGTATGATTATGACGGGGGTGATTCTAAGATAGTAATTGACCATTGATAATTTGATGAAAATCCTTGGCGTAGTACGGGGATGATTAGATGTGGTGGTTTATTTATTGTCGAGTCTCAAATGATAAAATTGATGAAAACCTTTAAAACCTAAAAGATAGTAGACTTTATTCTCTACTCGACTCTTTTAATGGATTAGCTTATTCCGCCTGCAGCTTAAACCGGTTGTTTATTGTATTTTTATCGCTTTAACACTTTGTTGAAGGCTAATGATAATTTATTCGCATTATCTTAGTCATAATATTTCTTCTCGAGCTAGTTGAGCTCACCTTTCTTTCACCGTTTCTTCGTGAAATGAGAACATAGCTAGAATTTAGTCGGGAACGAAGTAATGGTCCAGAGGATAAGCATTAGTAGTCCTCACTTATCGTGAAATAGTGTGATAATAGTTGTAATGAGACTCCTTTTGAGTTTGTATAATATCTAGTAGACAATATTTGTATTCAAACTCAGCTTTATGTCGTATTGTACCTACGCTTATATTAGTAAGTTGTATTTGAATTTATGTACCATGTAAGTGGCGACCCAAAATGGGTGACGATAACTAATTTTGGGGGCGCCATGTTGGTGTGAATTTGAGATAATATTATAGTTGTGGGTAGTATTTATAAATTTTGCAAAGTATGCAGTGGTTATATTATATTCGATTGGTGGGGGAATATTAGGTTTAGCGGAATATTAAATGCAACGGCTCAATCATTGGTGGACCCTACAAATAGAATTATTGTCGGATTGAGAAAACGACAAAATTATTTTATTGAAATAACGGTAGGAAGTTTTACCGTAGTTCTTGTTGAACTACTCGGTAGTAAAAATACGATGTCGTGTGGTTGCATAGTAGCACTACGGTATTGATTATTGATGCTTATGTGAAAATCACTCGGTTTGATTCCATTATTACACGATTAATAATATGAATTATTATAGCGATAATGACGTTTTGTTTTATTCATATTATTAACGTAATAAAATGCGAAGCATCTTTTATATAAAATAGAATACTTTATTAAAGTTATTACATAAATAGAATATATTATATTTTATTATGCGTAGTGTTGCGTAGTGTTTTGCATAGTATTGCATAGTGTTTGCGTAGTAAAATGTTTTTATATAAATAGAATATATTATATTTTATTTAAAAGATTTTTCTTTAAATATGGACCGTCAGATTAAAGTAAATCAATCTGACCGCTTTAAATGGATTAATTCTTATACATTCCATTTTCCTATAAATAGAAGCTTCATTCCTTCATTATTTTCTTACGAATTCATTGAAACTACAGAGAGAAATTATAGAGAAGAAGTATAGAAAGTTATAGAAAGAAGAAGAGTATTACGCTACTTCTTCTTACATATTCGGTTCTTTTACGGTAGTGGGTGTTATTCTTTCTTCTTGAAGAGAACTTACATTATTCCATTCATTATTATTACATTGGAATAACTTTGTAAAAGTGGCATACCCTATACATAACTTTGTGACACGCGATACCCTATACTTGGTGAAATCCTTATGTTATTCCATTGCTTATTATTCGGTTGGAATAACTTTTGTATCTGCTGATTTACCCTATACTTGGTGACATTCTTCTATTATTCTCATTGGAACATCCTCGTGCATGTGTTTTACAGGACACAGTTCCGCTTTTATTATTACATTGGAACATCCTCATACATGTGTTTTACACCGGACTGGTTAAAATCTTTATCATTCTGTTGGAATATCCTATATCATGTGTTTTTTACACGGATACGTTTCCATCTTTATTATTCTGTTGGAACATCCCGCTTGCGTGTGAATTTCACCGACACGGTTCCGTTATTATTATTCTCGTTGGAATAACTTTCGCATCATGCTGATCACCGCATGCATGGTGATTTCTTTTGTTATTCCATTCTTTATTATACCCAAGTTGGTTAAAACTTTGACTTCTATACTCCATGAAATTAGTAGAATATCCTTGATATTTGTGTTTCATCCAAATCTTTTCATGGAAATATTCTTCCGATCATTCTTGAATTTTACTCTCTGAAACGATGTCGTGTTGACAATTTGGACGTTAATAATTCATGGATTAAATAATTCTTGAACTTGTTTTATTGAATTATTATGTCATTGTCATCATCCTCATGTTATATTATGTTATCTTTGGCTTACGTGCATAGATGAACTTAGTATGATTATGACCGAGGATCATTCGGTATAATCACGACTTGATATAAATGATGTGACAAAAGTCCTCGGTGGCACTGTAATGCGTTGATGGATAGTTGTTGGTATGATTATGACCGGGGGTGATTCTTAAGATAGTCATGACCATTGATAATTTGATGAAAATCCTTGGCCAGTAGTGCAGGGGATGATTAGATGTGGTGGTTTATTTATTGGTGAGTCTCAAATGATAAAATTGATGAAAACCTTTTAAAACCTAAAAGGTAGTAGACTTTATTCTCTACTTGACTCTTTTTAATGGATTGCTTATTCATTGCAGTTAAACCGGTTGTCTATTGTATTTTATCGGTTTAACATCATTTGAAGGCTAATGATAATTTATTACGCATTATCTTAGTCATAATATTTCTTCTTGGGCTAGTTGAGCTCACCTTTTTTCATTTCATTGTTCTTCTTGAAATGAGAACATATTTGGAGACGAGTCGGGGAACGAAGTAATGGTCCGAGGGATAGCATTAGTAGTCCTCACTATTACTGCGAAATAGTGTGATAATAGTTGTAATGAGGACTCCTTTTGAGTTTGTATAATATCTAGTAGACAATATTTGTATTCAAACTCACGATTTATGTCGTATTGTACCTGACAGTTAGGTTAATAAGTTGTATTTGAATTTATGTACCATGTAAGTGGCGACCCAAGATGGGTGGCGTATACCTAATTTTAGGGCGTCATGGTTGTTAACATGATCATGACCATTAATGAATACACAAATATTCTTGGCAGTAGTGCATGAATAATTGTGGTCGTGATACTAAAGAATATCCTCGGCCAGTAGTGCGAGGGGTGATTCGATGATGTGGAATATTTATTAAAGTTTGAGTCTCAAATATAACAATGATGAAAAACCTTTTAAAACCTAAAAGATAGTAGACTTTATTTTCTACTTGACTCTTTTAATGGATTGCATATTCACTGCAGATTAAACCGGTTGTCTATTGTATTTTATCGGTTTAACATTGTTGAAGACTATTGATAATTTATTCGCATTATCTTAGTCATAATATTTCTTCTTGGGCTAGTTGAGCTCACCCTTTCTTTCACCGTTTTCTCTTGAGAAATGAGAATATAGGCCGGGGCGAGTCGGGAAACGCAGTGATGGTCCTCAAGATAGCATTAGTAGTCCTCACTATTCGTGAAATAGTGTGATAATAATTGTAATGAGGACTCCTTTTTGAGTTTGTATAATATCTAGTGAGCGATATTTGTATTTAAACTCACAATTTATGTATTAAGTTGTATTTAAATTACGTACCATGTAAGTGGCGACCCAAGATGAGTGATGTATACCTAATTTTGGGGGCGTCACATTCTCCATCTAATGTTGATATCTCGGATCACCAACCACCCCTTCCAAATCTCAAGAGTTGAAATTGATCTTAGTACTCTTGAGCGGGATCCTCGGGATTGAATCCTATACGACAACATCCCGTTAATCAACGAGATGAAATTAGGAGAGCTTATATCAAAATGGGTCCAGATCGACCTAAGTTGGCGAGTACCCAAGGACTAAATCAGGCTCACAAAATCAAAAATTTCAATATTCGTGGTTTGAATCATTTCCTTGGTTAGAGTACTCTCCATCAAAGGATGCAGCATTTTGTTTTTCATGCTTTATTTTTCAAAATAAGGTGCCTCTTCATCCTGCATTCATTACTGAAGGGTTTAATAGTTGGAAGAGGGTTAATGATGGAGTTAGATGTGCACTTTTGATGCATGTGGGAGGTCCTACTTCACCACATAGGAATGCAATGAAATGTGTTGAAGACTTGATGAAAATGCTTGACATATTGACAAAGTCTTGAATGCACAACCGTAGAAGAAGTTCGGAAGAATCGGTTTGCGACTTACAGCAACAATTGAGAGTATAAAGTGGCTTAGCTTGCAAGCTTGTGCATTTAGAGGTCATGATGAATCTCCAACTTCTAAAAATTGTGGTAATTTTATAGAGATGATAAGACTTATGGGCCGATTGAACGTTAACATTGGTGATGTAGTCTTAGAGAAAGCTCGAAAATGCTAAATATACTTCACCGAAATTATTCGGAAAAGAAATTTTGCATATTTTTGCAAACAAAGTTAGAAGAAAAATTCGTGAAGAAGTTGGAGATGCAAAGTTACAGATTTTGGTTGATGAAGCGAAGATGCATCAAATAAAGAGCGATGGCTATTATTTTGAGATTTGTTGACAACCATGGTTTTTCTTACGAGGCGTTATTTTGAGATTGTGCATGTTTTGAGACACTACTTTGCTTCAACATTGAAGAAAGAAATATCTAATGTCCTTGCTCGAGCTAATTTACATATCTTTAATATGCGTGGTCAAGGGTATGATGGTGTTAGTAATATGCGCGGTGCTTGGAACAGACTTCAAGCTCTATTTCTTAAAGATTGTCCATACGCATATTATGTACATTGCTTTGCTCACAAACTACAATTAGCATTAGTTGCAGCTTCTTCAAAAGAGATTTCTGTTTGGCAATTTTTTTCGAAACTAACAACCATTATCAATCTCATTGGTGCTTCTCCCAAATGGCATACTAAGTTACATTCTGCTCAAGCTATTGAAATTGCACGTATGGTAGCTTCTGGTGAACGTGATACTGGTAGAGGTCTTAATCAGATTGGTAATCTACATCGGAGTGGAGCTACTCGGTGGAGCTCTCATTTTGATTCTATTTGCAGCTTAATTGATATGTATGGTGCAACTATTTCAGTGCTTAAAAGTATTGTTGAAGAAGGATCCTCTAACTCTATGCGTGGAGAAGCTGGGGGTTGTTTGATTATAATGAGGTTTTTTGATTTTATTTTCACTCTATATATGATGCATAAAATTATGGGGATTACTGATTTGCTTTGTAGAGCTTTGCAGCATAAATCTCTTGACATTGTAAATGTCATGGATCTAGTCTCAACTACTAAAGCACTACTTCACACTTTGAGAGAAGAGGGATTTGATCATCTCCTTGAGCATGTGCAATCAGTTTGCACACAAAATGACATTGACATACCAGATATGAATGCTTCATTCAAAAATACTACCGGTCGTTCATGCCAACAAAAAAGAATCGATGACAGTTTGTCAACACTATCATTTTGATGTGTTTAATTCAGCAATAGATTTTGAGCAGGAATAGTTGAATTCCAGATTTAGTGATGAAGCAGTGGAACTCCTTATACTTAGCTCAGCTTTAGAACCGAAGGACAACTTTAAATCATTCAAAGTTGATGATATTTGCAAGCTTGCTGAGAAATTTTATCCAGAAGATTTCAGTGGGCAAGAAATGCATTATTTGAGATGTCAACTAAATCATTATAAAATTGATGTGCTTCGTCATCAGAGCTTTCAAAATATGTCTACCATCACTGAATTGTGTCGCGGATTAGTTGAAACAAATAATTTGCAGACTTATAATTTGATTGATAGATTGATTCGTCTTGTTTTGACTCCACTTGTTTCCACGTACCATTTACGTAATCGAGCATTTTCATTTATGAAACATGTTAAAACCGTTCTTCGCAATAAAATGGAAGAGGAGTTTTTAGCGATTCTATGATGATTTACATTGAGCGAGAGCTTCTTGAAGATATCGATTCGTATTCCATAATAGGCAAATTTTATTCTACCAAGATGAAGAATCTGGCTTAAATAGTGTGTTTTGTTTTCCTTTTTCCTTGCATGTTATGTACCTTTGAACCTTACTATTATGTATGATTTTGAATTTGTGATTGATCTTGGTGGGATAATTTTTTGTGGATATCATTGGTACTGGTAGCCCAGTATAAAATTAATTCCTGGCTCCGTCCTTAGGTAGAGGTAGGGGTAGGGGTAGGGGTAAGGGTATGATGATAGATGGAATTATATATATGCGACATATCTTTTTATCTATTTATAAATTATTTTTTGGAGGCAGGGGAGAAAGACTGAATGTTGATTGCAGTTTGAAAAATCCTTCGATCGATGGACTCCAACAACATCATCTTAAAGAATTAACCCCATTACTCCAAGAACTAAAATTAGTATAGTATATAGTATTCAATTTGACATATAAATTCAGTTCAATCTAGGTTGAACGAAAGCGAATTATACTCTCCTCCACAACATTATTGTGGCCCCTACCTTTATAATGGGTCAACAATATATTTTTATTTGATAAGGTCCCGCCCCCATCGGTCTTATCTAGATTGATCTTCTCTAAATTAAATTAATGAAACCTACATTTATGTAAGCAAAGCAAATTTAAACCTTAATTAAGGATACGTTTGTTACATATACATAGTAATGTCCTAAGATTCTCACTTGAATAGGATTTACGTGCAAAGAATGTGATATTGTTTGTTGTTTTTTATTGTGTTTGATTTATTATCATTTTTAATTGACCGACTTAATATGGTTTGTAGTTAATGATTAGATATACCAACAATTATTATTTTATTAATATACTAAAATTTTTAATATGGTTTATTAAGTAATACTCAATTAAATAATAGTTGGGCAATATTTTGATATGAAATTAGTACATGGACATTTTAACAAAATACTCTCTTCTTTTTGATAACTAAGTCATTTAGTAGAGTCCATTAATATAAAAATAAAAGTACTCATTAATTTATACAATCAATCTTGTGCTGCCACAAAAAATAAATTTAAAATATTTTTACTTTCTTTCCTCTACTTTTACTATTATTAATGTGTTCAAATTATTCTTTGCTCATTCTGTTGGGGGATACCCAATATCTTTAAATTCGACCAATAACAATTATTGATAATCAAATAACTTTTATAAAAAATGACACAATGTGACCAATTTCTTTTATTGGTAAACAAATATTCAATATGCTGAATTTTGGTGAGTATCATTCATGAACTAACAAGCAATATCCCTTGAGAAAGATATACACTTGGTTTATCTCATAGAGTGTTAGTGTACTTGGTCGTTTTTCAAATGTTGTTTTAGGAGTAAATAATATATTGCAATTTCATTAACTAAACCCTTTAATTCTTACCCAACCTTTCAACTTGTATTTTGTTCGTACACAATTAACGGAGGCCTCTCCGACATATGTTACAACGACCTTACTGAATTGAGGTGTGGTATCATCCAAGTAGTAGAGTTTCGGGGCGGCTATTTTATAATTTGTAATAAGTTGTCTCAATTTTAAATTTAAAAATATGTTAAATTGACTTTCAAAAGTCAATAATATATATATATATATATATATATATATATAATTGGGAACGGATGAAGTATCAAGTTATAACCAACTAATACAATAAGTGGATTATTAATTAATAAATTAAAGTTTAAAAGTATTTTATGGAATTTATATACCCAGATATTAATTAAGGGGACCAATATGGCAATATAATAAGTAGTGGAGTATTAATAACCAAGGTAATATATAGATGATATATTTGACCCCTCCTCCCTTGCATGTACTTGAAGAAAAGTCCGAGAAGAATTTGGTTTGGTTTGGTTTGGGGATGGATAACTAAAAAGAAAAAAGAATGACTAGATTCATTGTACGAGTAGTAATAAACACGAGGGATTTGGAATTGGTAAATACGATCCAAATCCTTTAATACGATGGATACATCATGCATGCGTTACGGCCGATCTAATTTCATTATATAAACCACCCCAAATCTCTACACTTCCCTTCATCATCCCCCGATCTCTTAATTTCGCTTTATCTCCACTTTAAATAATAGCCTAGGAGTACCATTCTCTTTTGAGTACCATTCTCTTCTCTCTCTCCCCCCGCCCCCTCCCCCTCCCCCTCCACTTATCACTCATAATGGCGGACATTCTCTTCTCTTCGTCTAACAAGAAGAGATCATTAAATTCTAATTCTGATGATGTCCTTGTCGTCCCCAAAAAGCAGATGAAACCCTTTTGGGATCAGGACCCCGCCGCCACTTTAGCCAATGCCCGCCACGAGTTCGGCGAGCACGGCGGCGTCAACATGTCCATCGAGGCCTCCGCTACTTTCACCGTCATGGAACCCGAAACCATGAGCCGCATGTTTTCCGGCGAATTGGGTCCCGATCGCGACTTCTTTATCTACAGCCGTCATTTCAACCCCACCGTTCTCAATCTCAGCCGTCAGATTGCCGCCCTCGAGGGCACCGAGGCCGCCTACTGCACCGCCAGCGGCATGTCGGCGATTTCCTCGGTTCTGCTCCACCTCGTCAGCAGCGGCGACAACATCGTGGCCTCCCAGGCCCTCTACGGTGGGACCCACGCCCTGCTCACCCACTTCCTGCCGAGGTCTTCCAACATCACGACGACGTTCGTGGACGTGAGGGATTTGGAGAAGGTGAAGGCGGCGATCGTGGAAGGGCGGACCAAGGTGCTGTATTTCGAGGCCGTATCAAACCCCACGCTGGCGGTGGCCAACATCCCGGAGCTGTGCAGGATAGCGCACGATAAGGGAGTGAAGGTGATCGTCGACAACACATTCGCGCCGATGTGTCTATCTCCGGCGGGACTTGGTGCTGACGTGGTCATTCACAGCATCTCCAAGTATATTAGCGGTGGGGCCGATATAATTGCAGGTACGTACATTATAAATAGTTTGGGTTTTTTCTCGAATCGTACACGTGGCATGAAAAACGATGGAAAAGTCTTGGCAGACATAAAATTGGACCGGTCCAATTTTATTAATTTTTTTTTTATTTATTATTAGGATTCTTAAAAAATATATAGTATTTATTCCGATAAGAATTTTTATAAAATATAGTGTTTTGTATAGGTATCCAAATTACACCTAAAATACTATATTTTATAAAAAAATTTGTTGGAATAAATACTATATATTTTTTTTGAGTCAATAAATAAAAAAAAAAATTAGACCTGTCCAATTTTTCGGTCCAATTTCCTGTCCACGTAGAAGGACTGGAAAAACGATTGCATGACGTAGTTTAGTTTTGATCCAAGTGCGGAATTAGTTGGATAGACATAGTAGTAGACTGTTTGGTTAGCATAAATTGTTACAGATACAGAATGAATTCCAGGGACATAACTTGATTTTAGAGACTACTTGATCAATACTCCGTATAGTAGTAGTAGACTAGTAGTACTGCAATCAAAAGGAAAAATTTCATGTTTAATTTTTATATTACATGATGTAGTATAAGCTTTAATTAAATTCCAATAAATTAACACAGACCAGGCCAGCGAGGTGTACGTTATATATATATATATATATATATATAGAGTAATGATCAAGATTATTCTCTTTATCTAGCATTCTTCTTTAAATAACACTCTTTTATTAAAACTACGTCGTTTTAGAATTTTAGAAATTTTTAAAAGAGAGTGGTCCCACTTGTTTTCCTTCTATTTACAAAAATGCCAATGGCAGCCCCACTTATTTTTTAAAAAAAATCTCAAAACGACGAGTCTTATTTAAAAAGGAAGCTAAAAAAGGAAAATGCTCTTGATCCTTCCTTTATATATATATATATATTGTTATTCAACTTCCAAAGAAGTAGTTGCGGCCGGATCACACGACATGGTGATGAATATTTGGATAAAGTGTAATGTGGTCGGTCTCACATGCAACCCCTTTTGGTAGTATGTATGGAGTATATATTAACCTTTTAATAATTTCTCCAACTGGTTGTTACTTGCAATTTTCTAGCATGTGAATACTTGTCCTTTTTGGGTAACCCCATCAGATCAGATGAGGAATATACGGTGATCATGCTACCTACGTAAGACACTTGCAGTTTGGGATGAGTTATCATATATATGTATATATATCTATTTAATAAAATACAAATGATTTTAAATTTCTCGCTCACTCAATAAATCATCTGGGCGTCCAAAGTTTGGGATAAATCAAATCACACCATCCATCTATCTAATAAAATACAAATGATTTTGAATTTTCCGCTTACTCAATAAATCATCTGGGCCGTCCAAAGTTTGAGATAAATCACACAATCTATCTATTTAATAAAATACGAATGATTTTGAATTTCTCGCTCACTCAATAAATCATCTAGGCCGTCCAAGTTTGGGATAAATCACACTGTCCATACAGTGCTGGAGGCACGAGACACATCTAGCATATATATATATATTTATAATGACAGACACATTTATATATGGTGGTATATTTTATATTTGCAGATATTGTTGTTTTTAATATATACATCTATGTATGTTGTTTTTGACACAGTCATTCCTGCTGGAGGCTCATGCATGTTTCAGTACTCGATCCTCCTCATTTATTATGCTAGACTACTAGATAGATAAACTTGTATTGTATGGAGTATTCCCTTTCCAAGATTAATTAATAATTGGGATGGATCCCTTCCTTTAATTCCGTTTCCAAATTGTATCTAAAAGACAACCCAGATTCTATTTCTATCATATTATTCTCCATTCCACTACTTCATTTCTTTTGCTTGGACCATCAAGAAACCATACAACAGATTGTTATTCTTTTTTTATTTATATTTCAATGGACAGGTGCCATCTGTGGGCCAGCAAGCCTAATGAACTCCATGATGGACCTTCATCAAGGGCCTCTGATGTTATTGGGCCCAACCATGAATGCCAAGGTTGCTTTTGAACTATCAGAGAGAATTCCTCACTTGGGCCTAAGGATGAAGGAGCATTGCCACAGGGCTTTGGTGTTTGCTACCCGGATGAAGAAACTGGGCCTGAAAGTCATCTATCCGGGCCTCGAGGATCATCCGGATCATGCTTTATTGAAGTCACAGATAAACAAAGAGTATGGGTATGGTGGGATTCTTTGCGTGGACATGGAAACTGAGGAAAGGGCTAACAAGTTGATGAACCTTTTGCAAAACACCACCCAATTTGGACTCATGGCCGTCAGCTTGGGCTACTACGAAACCCTCATGTCTTGCTCTGGTAGCAGCACAAGCAGTGAAATGAATGATGAAGAGAAACAGCTGGCCGGAATTTCCCCGGGGTTGGTGAGGATGTCCATTGGCTACAGCGGTACCTTAGAGCAGAGGTGGAGTCAGCTTGACAAGGCACTGTCCAGACTTCAGGACTCCAGCTTGTTGCAGAAGATATCAATTAATTAATTACTAGTACTGTACTGTTGGGGCTAGCGCCTGCCTGCCTTCCTGGCTGGCTTCTTATGTACTAAGTATATATGTACTAGTATATCAATAATCAAATCTAATGTGAGTTACTAGGCTGTCGGTTCAGCTGTAATGGATATATATATATATATATATATATATATATATATATATATATAATGGAGGAGTGCTAGCTAGCTAGTATTATGCATGCATGCATGGTTCTTATGTACAGTGTTGCGTTCTATATATCGTCACTGTCAAAGCCCAGCCAAAGCCCGAATTAAAACCATATCACCAGTTGCCAGTTGGGTTGAGGCTAATGTTATTAGCATCTTCAAGCTACTCAATGCTAATTAAGTAGCAGGTTTTAAAGAAAGAAATTGATCATATTTCCACATTAAAAATGATATTTTGTGATGTGAAAGTAATTATGTACAAATATCAATCAGTTTTCTCTAAGGAATGCATTCATTTAATTTGATCACTAAACTTTTGCCTTTATGTGAGTGGTTGTGTGGACCTTGTGGCTTGTGGTGGAGGGTGGAGCTATTATTAAGCAGGACTCCTGTTTTCCTTTTCAACTAAGAATAATGCTTTACCAAAAACAATCTATCTAAATTTTGTTGTTGGTCACATCACACGAGATGCACATTGTTTGTTATATCGTAGTATTTCATTCAGATACATTTTTAAAATAATTATTCTTTAAATATAAAGATTTTTTTTAAACAGCCCTAACAATTGCACAATAAATATAGTTGTGATAGCATTATAGATACAATTAGTAATAGTATGTTATTAAGTTGAAAAAGAAAAAGGACCAAAGGAAAATATCGAGATATAACTGTTAATGTTAAATTAAATGGAAACCAACACGAAAATACGTACAAACTTTCATATGAATTAGTGTATTCATCAACAGGCGATACGGTACGATACTGAGTTTTTGCAAGGATAGTACTGTTAGTGCAAGATTAGGAGTGGCGTGGGGAGCGTCAGGTTTAATGTAAGTTCTGCATATGTGGCGCGGGGCGCGCCAGTGGCGATCTGGAAGCGGCGCGGGGCGTGCTGGTCGGCGGACTGAGTTTTAATGGTTCGTTTTTGAAAGGATATTATGGGTATTTGAGCCATAATATAAAATAAGGTTGGAATATGATTAATACGTAGCTATAAATACTATCTATTGTAAAACCCTATGTAACTGAAATGATCAATAAAACAACAAGCAACATGTGGAGTACCCAAATTTGGGGAACTACTTAAATCTCTGTGTTAATTTTCTACTGTCGTGTGCGATCCTAATTCTAACAAAAAATAATACGTTAATCTTACAATGCCATTATTAAGTTCAATGACTATCTGAGATGAACAATTTTCATATTTGTTGGTTTAAGGGTCTGTTTGATAGAGTTTTTTTTAGAGAAGATAAAGTTTCGTGCTTTTCAAATTGCTTATGTATTCAATTAACTAGTACAATCGGTTTGATCCAGTACATACCAGACATACAAATTGGCTTCCCGTACCCGGTACCGAATAAATAGTATATACCGAAAATATTAATGGATGCCGAAATGGTTTTGTTTTGTTTTTGTACCGAACCGGAACCGGTTCAGTAAACCAAAAAACCGAAAAAATTGAATTGAATGTCCACCCCTAATTGTATGTATTGAAAACTTGTTCAGAGATGTCAGCTTAATTGATAATTTGTAGCAGAAGACCATGGAAGCACAAGAGTACATAGGAAGCACCGTCCATGATAATTGATGGACTCCAAACCCAGCCTGGTCGGCCTGTCCTTGCGTTCAGCTAACTTTTCATCTTCGTTAAATGGCTGAACTCAAGGCCAAGTAACCCGCCCCTTGATGATATCATTTTGTTGATTTAGATATTTTCTTTTTCATTTTCTATAAACAGACGCTAAAATTAAAATTGATATTGCAAACTTGTTTAATTTTTTGACAAAGGAATAAATAAAAAATATATACTGAATTTTCATTTAGTTTTTGAAAATTAGTTATGTTCAAAAATCGAATAATTAATAGTCAGGAGTATCGCATGGAGATGGGAGAGGAGTACAAATTGACACTAAATTATAATTTTACAATTTTAACTGATATCTAAATTCAAGCAAGAATTGA